>CAJQZN010017173.1:0-13524 GCA_907164685.1 Colias eurytheme | reverse complement strand
CCGCCTCGTGATCGAATTTTTTCTATTCTTTATAAATTTATATTTATTGATACTTACTAATAATTTATAAACTTCGTCTTATGATAATCAAGAGCACTTCAAAGATTCAGAACTACTATTGTAAATTTGTGTATTTCAAGATCTAATTGTTTTATCTAACTGCATTTTAAATATATCTACAACTACTATTAAATATTATTAATATTTAATAGTTTACATTCATATTTAATAGATTATAAACTATAAAGTGTTCACAAAGATCAATACTACGATAGGATGAACGAAATAATAAAAACATTTGTAAACTGCATGATCTATATTTTGGCGCTTAAACAAATATTCGGCAATGAAAGAGCGCAATATCGCAAAAGGTATTTAATTAAAAAGTGTTAGGAGTACAATTCGTACATTTTGACAGCGACCGCCGCTGGATGCTGGATGCGCGAGGTGCTGCAGCGGAAGTCATAAGATTCAAGTGGTTTTGCATGGTAACATTTGACATATATTTATGTAAATACCTAGTGGACCATAGTGGACCTGGCTAATTGCATTTCTCTTATATCTATCACCAAAATTTTAAAAACTAGATATTGTATAAATGAATATGGACTGGACGCATTTCTCCTTCCTAATAAATACATGACAAGATATTCTAAGGCTATATGTAGCACAGGAGAAGCTGAAGTAGACCGCTGATATACCAAAACTATCAATATCATCCGCTCATAGCTCATCGCAAAGACATTGGTCGAAATGAACAACCAGCGGGCTGTCGACCCTTGTCACGAGTCACGTTCATTGAAACGATATTAACCACATATTCTGTAATCCGAGCTGTGGTGTGCTGACACTGCTGCATAAGTAGATATCAAGCACCATAATATGAGGTACCTCGTATTGGAATTATAATATATCGTGATTTTTTTTTTTCAATTTTCTATTCATGCTAAATAGAAAATAAGTAGGTAGAGATCATTTCAAGTTAGTTATAACTTAGTAAATTTAAAATTGTTATTTATAATTTATAGCTAAAGTATTATCCTTTATATAATTGAAGAGCTAATCTAGATTACGTACATTCTAGATGCATAAAAATGAACTTTTTTCAAATCGGACCAGTAGTTCCTTAGATTAGCGCGTTCAAATAAACAAACAAATTCTTCATCTTTATAATATTAGTATAGATTATAGACATAATTCTACCCACATTTCTAAGTATTCACGTGAAAGGCACAACACCTTATCCCACTTTAAAAATTCTCTTCACAGATTCACGCGTACAATGATCAGATATTACTTCAATAGAGTTTCGAGTGTCTCGCACGTCGTAATGGGCTCAAAGTGTAGGTAAATACATATTGCTTTTAAACCATTTGAATAAACACCCACACCTACAAGTATACCCAAAAACGTTCATTACCCTGGAACAAATATAGCTCTTATAGCGTCGGTTCTACGGAGCATTTTCGGGTTTACTGTTAATTCGTAGACATACAATCTGCAGAGGTGTACGCCAAAAGACATCCCTTCTAATGGAATGGATAAAATTCCTTTACGTTTATTCGTTTTTGAGAATGAACTGAACTGAGCGGAAAATCTTCCACTGTCTACTTTTTGATCGTGAAATAACTTTGGGTAAGGCACCATAATTTACTTTAAATTACAGATAGGTATACACTACACCTATCGTAAAGAGTTTAAAAATAGGTTAGCTTTACAAAAACAAATTAAATAATATTCGGAAACCCACCCAAAATTAGAAATCCTTCTCCTAATCTATGACAGAGCAAAGTACCTAAAAATACCTTTTCAAAATCCAATCATAAAAAACATCTCCGATCGGTAACAACAAGACAGAACAAATGAAACATTTTCTTCAGAAACAACGAGCACCGTCCCCAAACGCCTACAGTCCGTGGTATTAAAATAAATAACCGATAAATGTCGAACAATTTTCGCGTAAAGTTGAAGGCACAACTTGTTGATATATTTCCGATATTCACAAAGACTTGCATTACTCAAATTGAGATGATTTTCAAGCGATTCGAACTGAAATCGCAATCATGAAATGCAGTGCTTTATGTTTATTAAAACTCTTTAAAAGGAAAATGGAATGAGATTTCACTAAACGCCACTGCTGAATCCAGGGAGTATTCAAAATTATATGGATAGATTTTCCTGTTTAAACTTATCTTTAATATATATAAATCTCGTGTCACAATGTTTGTCCTCAATGGACTCCTAAACCACTTAACCGATTATAATAAAATTCGCACACTATGTGCAGTTCGATCCAACTTGAGAGATAGGATAGGTTTTATCCCGGAAATCCCACGGGAAAGGGAACTATGCGGGATTTTCTCTGAAAACGCGGGCGAAGCCGCGGGCGGAAAGCTAGCAGATATATAAAGTTATTACGACTCTAGAATATGGTTTTATCTTACGTGTGTATAGGTACCAGAGAATATGGTTTTATCTTACGTGTGTATAGGTACCAGAGAATATGGTTTTATCTTACGTGTGTATTAGGTATACACTGTGTAATTATTGTCACTAGTATTTAAGTTTCCTAGTGACTTTAGTATTTAACTGGAAATGGGACCTTCTCTTGGTATGTAATTTTTGTAAATAAAAGTGACCTTTGCTCACACAAAAACAGGAAAAGCTATTGACAGACAACTGACTTTTTGATATTATTTATGTTAGCTTACCGCCCGCAGCTTCGTCTGCAAAGGAAATTTCCATGGGAATAAGAAACCTATCTATAAATGTGTGTAAACATTAAACAACCTATCCTTATAATATGTAACCGATGTCACGGTCTACGCTCTACCTTTTGACTAGGTATCTCCAGGCGCAAGAAGCATACCATTAAAATAACTGTGTTGTGACGTGGAAGAAACTAGAAAAACAAAGACATAAACTTTCGCATCTATAAGATCGATCTCATTAGATTAATTTTCTTCGCGATCGGCATCAAGTACAGCAAAAACTGTCGACACATTCACCTATATTCAGCCAATTCTGTACCCTTTTTGTGACCGCTTTAATATTTTCATACATATCATACAAGATATGAAGAATGGGTGACACTTCCTCAGAACGTAAGATAAATTGACCCTTCGGAGCAACTAGGCTAAACAAATGATTAATATACTGTCAACGATGAAGATACACTACATAAGGTGGCCGAAACGGCCTAGCAAACGGTTAATAGTATGAGGTATGAGAGTTTGACCGTGTATGTGGAACAGTGTTTAAGCATATGCGATGAAGTCAAGTATTCGATTTCTGATTCGATGTACATAATGAAAGAATTCACAAGATTCAATTCACAACGAATTCACGTTAAAACGCGGATAAAATGCCGTCACACAATCGATTAAAAAGAAATTACCTATAACAGCAAATCGATATTGTATCCCTATTTTGTTTTTGTCAAGTTTTGTTTCACGATAGAAAGTAACCTTTATGTAAAAATTCACTGTACACCATCCTAAACAAACAACCAGCGAACACACAAAAGATATTTTCACATTTGTAATATTGGTATGTTCAATACATAACAATTACGAACTACATAAATTACCTGTATTCCTATCTATTAAAATGTAGGTAATTAGGTAAATGAAAATGAAAAATAATTTAAAATTCAAAATCCTAAATCTACAAAAGCCATGAAGAAATTAGTAAGTCTTACGTAAAAAGTACTAGCCTTATTATAAACCTACCATGACAAATAGATATCAAGAGACAAGATGTAAAGCGGCAAACATCAAACGATATATCTTTAGAAAGTTGGAGAGCAGTGAAAGTGAAACAAAGAAAACTCTTACGTCTTTATCCCCAAGGAGAGTATAATTTCATCAGTGGTAACATGACACGTAGATAATAATCCTGTAAGGCACAGGTCAGAATATCTTCGCTATTTATGTGGCTAGTCGTAGGTTTTTTATTCGAGTATGTAAAAAAACTGTAAGGTCTGCTAATTACTCATTGTAAGTCCTCACCCTAATAAAAACTACCTAATTCATATTTGACTGCTTTTCTAACTCAAAATATTAAACTTTTCCTGGTGATTTTACTTTCTAATCCTAGCTTTATTGTGAGGAATTCTAAAGCCTCTTAGGTATTGTCTCTAATAATGTTGTCAAATTTGTTAGATTTGATTATTTAATCTACCACATTTTATAATTAGTAAACTGCACTCTTTACTGGTATAATAAGTCGTCCTCGTTGCCAAAGATAATATTTGCCTATCTAGTTCTATGCAGTGTAAACCTGGTACGTTGGAATTTGGAACTAGATGAATATGGGAGAGTAAATTAACGCCCATCAGTTATTATATTCCCTCATTGCAGTGCTGAACAAAAGTTAAACATTGTTCTACAGTCATTGATATAAGCGCCACATTATAAAGCTGAAGAGATTGTTTGTTTTATTGAACGTACGGAACTACGGGTCCGATTTGAAAAATTCTTTCAGAGTGGATAGGCCAACTATTACAGAGTATATAATATCATCATACTCAGACCTATTGGAGTGGAGAATGCGAGTAAAATCATATAGCACAGCTACTTATGAATAATATCATACCATAATCTTCATACCACAATAAGTTTCAATTTTTTTTTCTTAAAGGCTAAATCTCACAGTATAGCAAAGTGTATATAGCTATTAATCTAGAAGGTGCCTCATCCAACAATCTCGCGGCACGCCTCAAGACGCGTTCGGTGCGTGATCAGAAATGTGATGTGGCCGTATCGTCCGTGGAAATGGAGCTTATTCCAATGACAGCGGAAAAACGGCCGCCACAATTGGAAACATTTTCAGCACCTAACTTATAAATTATACGGGATATTTGCGGAATGGCCTCTAATTTTTCTAGAATGTGTGTTATGATCGAAAGGTTAAGTTATTTGAAACATTAGAGCTTTAAAATGATAACATTGATGTGATACCATTTCTAGCTGTTAATTAAATACTACACACATCTACATAACAATATAGTTAACAGTTAAAGAATCTAGTCAGAATCTTTTCCTCGTTTCAATTATAGCATGTTTCACTTCCCTATTGGCTTGAACTTGCCACTTTTGATACACCACTTATACCGTCCCTTCCGTCTTCGCGTCTCTGCAAACGCTCCATAATAATTTTCATTGTCTTTTCGAAGTGGTTTTGTTCCACGAACTCGGGCTTTTAACTTTGCCGGCACGTTGGCGGTTGGCTCACGTTAGTATGTGACAAGACCGTTCTCTAAATAATAGATTTCCCCACCTCAAAGTTGGATCGTTACCCCTCGTTTTCACCAAAGTATAATACATGTATTTTACAAATTTGATGCAATGTTTTCGTTTCTCATAGACATGTGTAAAACATGTTGTATACAAAATTTGATACATGTAGGATAACTTATATGAAACTTGTTGGTTGAAAACTTCTAGTTGCCTGATCTAAGTTGCCTACATGTTTATGATCTCTTGTTTTTGTTGTAGCAATACTTGTAGAATTCGAGACAAATTCAGTCGTACCTACTTTTATAATTTCTAAAAAAAAAACTTGTGATATGTATGTATGTTGAAAACTTTATCCAACAAACATGGACAAAGTTTAAAACTTGTTTGTTACTAGTATTATACAGAAATTGCAATAAAATAAACAATACTTATCTAAACCACGACTGTGTTTTGTAGGTGAGAACGCTATCAATGGATCAGACAAGTTCTACCATGTCACAGACTTCAGTGTAAACGCAAATGTGTTTTATACTTGTATAAATACTTGTTGGCTACAAAGTGTGAACGAAAGAATGTTTGCGACAATCTCAATACATGTGTAAAATAAATAATTATGTTTTGAAAAGTATTCTACAAGTTTTGTATCAAACTAGTATTTAACTTGTTTCTTGGTGAAAACGAGGGGTTAGGACGACCTCATTTAGCGACTCATACAGAAAACCTTGATTAATTATTCTGATCCCAAAGCTGGGTCAATGCTTTAGTTTTAAAATTTGCATCGCTATCATTTATTAGCTTTTGATATTTTCTGTTTCAATTTGACTATTTGGTGCTAATGGTGTAAAAACATATTATAATTTAACGAGCTAAGGTCGTACAGTGTATGCTGTGTTAAAACGAAATAAAACTACATATAAACGAATGAAGCTAATAAAAGGAAAAGGAATAAAGTTGCCTTCGCTCTCAATTGCCAAAATACTTCATTCAAAAGTCGATAGGGATTAAATATTCGAAACGCAATGTCACTTAAACAGCGCTAACTTCCCGTTGATCCGAACTTTTCCAATCCAAGTAGTTGAGTTACAAAACGTGATGTGGTTTAAATGTTACGAATAACTTTAGCATTGTTGAAAGATTTTACATCTGTTTTGTCGCCTCACAGAGATTAATCTCCTGTTTAAGATTTCTTGGCAAAATTCAATCAGCGATGAGAACGCTCCCTCAATAAGATGTCGTATACATTTTAGTAATGAACCATGTCTTGGAAAACTTTTTTTCCTTCGTTCTTCTATACACACGCTAACTATTTCGTCCTTCTGAAAACTATTTTCTTTTTTGTTTTATTAATTTCAAATTGTCTGTTGAAAATGCTCAATATGTTTACGAAAGAATTTTTTAGGAAAAAGACAGATATAAAATTACCGATATGAAATGTGAACATATATTATTACAAGAAAACCAATTGTCACAAGTGCAACAGACCAACGACACTACATTTGTTCTTCCTTATTTCTGAGGTTGCTTCAGTGGTGTTAGCGAAAAACCGTTGATATTACAACAGTTGTTCAACTTTATGATGTGAAATTAGTTTCTTTCGTAGTGATTACGTTGAGGAAGCGTCGAGTTTGGTTTAGGTCTTTTACGGTGGACAACATGTGGTTTAAGTATTCTAGAATGTAGATAATTAGCTCTATTGCTTTAATTATTGAATTTGAATAACAATAGGGTATAAGGCAGTCGATTTCGTTAATTATTAAAATCTTAAATTCATTTATGGTAAAATGTATTAAACAGATAGGTACCTACTGGTAATGCAGATATTTTGTAAGAAAAACCTTATGACAATAAATAAATAAATAAATAAATAAATAAAGCCTTTATTAACAATCAAAATGTTACATTTCTTCTTAAAAACTACTTAAGTATGAAAAGAAAAACCTTATGACAATAATGCTTATTAATTATTAGATAATCGAATGAAAAACAAATGAGAATTTTTTTAACGACGCATTTTGTACACACAAAATCGCCCGCAGCACTAGCGCTAGCAGTTAGCACCCATCCTTAACTATGCTCGTACTAAATACCTAAGAAGAATAAATAAAACGCAGCGGCCAAAACAAAGCTCCTATCTTAATTATTGCTAAGGAAAATCGTATTATACGCAGTTGACAAGCAGTATAGCGAAGTTATGTTTTGAGTTCATTAACTAATTCTTGAGTCTGCCGGTTATCCGGCGAGCTACAAGAAACAAAACTAATGGCGTAGCAACAAGAGTACTGATATCAACTACGACTCCGTTTATAAGCGGATGCGGTTTATAACTTATAATGATTTGTGTTTTCTGGCGGTAATTATCTTCAATGCTCTGTGTATGGAGCCACAATTCAAATAAATTTTGTTAAGTAGGTACATTAACAATTAAGTAGATTGTAGCCTATAAAAAGTAATAGGTTCCTACATGGTTCCTACCAATTAAAAGTTTTTTATTGGTTACGTCACGACTATAAATTAAGGAGAACTGATAGAAGTACAGTCAGAATAGGTAAAAGACAAATATTAGAAGCACATTGCTTCTGAATGAATGAAGTACGATGTTCGTATTAAAACTGACTACAACCGTATCGGCCATTTGTACTTATTCCTAATTCTATGAATTTGCCAGTTATCATTGAAATTGCAAATGAAAAGATATTGTCAATCTTTGCGCATAATCAGTTCTTAATTCGCATAAATACCAACGTTCATATCTCCGCTCTACATTAAATACCTACAGATTTCTTTATTATTTTTAAATTCATTCATCTAAGCTGCATTTAATCCACAATAATTCACGATCGTGATAGTGACCGCCTCCTTGGTACAGTGGTTGACACGTGAGCGTAACACCGAGGGGTCCTGCGTTCGATTCCCGGTGGAGACGAAGAAAAAAAATGTCACGGTCTGGCAGGACACATAAGGCTGATCACCTACTTGTCCCTAAAGAAAATCGATTAGTGAAACAGATGTATAATGCATCTGCCCCTTACATGGGACTTCACTTTTAATTCACGATCGTATCTAAATGAAAGGACACTTAGAAATTTAGTTCCAAACACGCGGCAACACCACCCAGTGTTCCGCAGTCCGCTGTCTTCTCATAAATCAGACTACATTATAATTTATGGTCGGGAGCTAGGACGCGGACGCGCAATTAGCTGCCTTAACGAACGCTCTAAATAAATATCATTTCTTGATTAATATCACGTCGTGATAAATATGTTGATATTATTCAAAACGTGGCCAAGTTTCGCGGTCAGTCAAACAAAGTGAGGCTTATTAAGCACCCCTTGTTTGTCATTGAGGAGGGCTGTGAATCCTTTACCTCTGTAAAAAAGAGCACAATGAATATTATATTAGGTCGTGTTTAGCATAGTTAAGAAAGTTTCTTTTTTTCTGTAGCTCAGTGCAGTCACTGCACGGTCGCGGCTTCAAGCGGTCGGTCTCAACTGCTTGAAGCGATCTGTGTACGGCCGCCCTTACTAAGTTAAACAAATCGTATATTTTCTAGTTTCAAATGTATGTTATATCTGCAGTTATAGGCCTAGCTGATACCCACCTATATCAGCTAGGCCTATAACTGCAGTTGAAAATAATACTTAGGTGATTTTAGACAATAAAATATTATTGTGATTATAAATAACTATCTACTGTACCAACTCTATCTATACATATTTCGAAACTTGTCGTTATAATGATTTCCCCGACGTTTCAAGGAGTCCTTAACGAACCGCTGCATATGGGTCAAGAAAGTTTTAAATTAATAATAAGCAATGTTCATAGCGAAGTTTGTGCAGCGGTCTTGCAAATCGTATGTTAAATATATAAGCCCACTGCACTACAGCTAAGGTTCAAGTTTTCGAGATTTCTCAAGAGATTGCCAGGCTAATAGGAATACATTAAAAAGTCTGCCGAACCGTTGGAACGCATCCAGATTTCACGAAACTGATAACCTTCTTGAGTGAAGTTCAACTTACATATTTATATGTTAGCTAAAATAGTAATGTATCAAGGCTTTTTATTTATTTTGCGATTGAGTTATGAATCAACTGAATGTATGTTGTAGTATTTTATACTATAATTTTATGTGTTTTTAAATATAACACTGTAATAACGTTCACTAATCAAAGAAATTCTGTCGGCTCTGCTAAAACATTAATTATTATTAGCAAAATTTTCAATTTTTATCAATCATTATCCAAGTGGAGATAATCCAACAAACCGAAAATCAGCAGTTGTTGATTTATTATAGGTTCGTTATAGACTTCTTAATGATGACAAAATACAAATCATTAAATCTATCGTACATAATTTACTAATATCGAAAGAACAGTTATAGTATACTCATATGGTTGTATCTTAAATTACCAACCGTACGGCAACCTTTTCATAAAATATATGACGTAGTTTTAGCAAAAAGTGTTAGGTATATAAAAATAAAATACAATTTCCTTTAAAACAATTTTATTAGCAGAAATCATAGTGTACAAAAAAACGTTTAAAGAAAATTCATTAAACCTCTAAAGAAAGTTTTTCTTCAGTAAATCAGAAATATACAAACAAGGTATTGAGCTAGCATTTCTACCGATATTTTCTTATTCAGTAAAAAACAATTAAAAATATTTTTCTAAATATTTTTCATAACAGCTCAAAGTTGACATAGCATTATTGACGATAGGAATCCGTAAAAAATCGGTTTTGCCACCTACATACATATTAAAAAAAAAACAAATAAGTCTTTTCAAGTAGGGTATCTTTCTGAAATACTATATAGACAGTACAAACATACATACAGTACATATTTAAAATTAATCTATTGGTTAGAAGTAGCAACTTTTTTGGTGTATCGATAAATTAGAAATTATAGAGTCATGTGACAAGGTAACGATTTAATTGAACCGAGAATTCATTCAAAAAATATTAAAACTATATTTTATCGGTCTTACATACGTAGTATATTATTATTAGTCTGTGGTCTTACTAATAAAATGTTACCCATTCGCTTTGCAATGGATTAGTTATTGCAATAACCTGTCTTGTTTTTATGATTGACGTTTCATGTGAGCAAGAGCAGGACAAAGCTATGGTAAAAAATGGTAGAAATTTATCCATTGTTTAACTTTTTATTGGTAAGGCCGTATTAAGGATAGAACCATTAGAAAGTTCTCATGATTTTATATCCAAAACTTCATCACTTTAATAAAACTATTAAAATATAGTAATAATATTCTTAAATTCAATCGGCGATATATTAATGTTATTATTTGTTTTCAGGTCTTCAGAGATATGTTAGATCAACTATAACTTTACAACTAGGGGGCGTTCAACTTTAGAAATGAACTATAAAGAAAAATGACACCTCAAAGTTTTATAAAAAACATCGGTACAAATGCGAGCTTAAAAACAATTTTATACAAAACGCGGCAATTTTCGAATGTATTCTTTATTCGTATACTTATGTTTTTAAGAAATAAAATTACATATACATAGTTTTTACATTCGTTTTTGACTAAAACTACAATTTCGTGCTGACTTCGAAGATTATGACAATCTCGGCAAAATAAACGCAACATTAACTGTACATTAAAATACAGAACTTACAATTATCGAAATATAAAAATATATGTAATACATACATCGTTTATACACAAACAAAATACAGTGAAACTTGGTTAAGTGGGACCTGGATAAGTGAGAAACCTCCATAACTGGAACTCATGCTGAGGTCCCAACACTTTGACACTGAATTACCTCTGTTAGTGGGACGAGGTAAACCTCTATATCTGGGATTTGTTCTTTCGATTAATCATCATAGTTACCTCTATAACTGAGACAGCAAGTAAATTTTATATGCATAAACCTCTGTAACTGAGATAACATTGTTTGTTTACTCATTCTTATTCAACCCACAAATTCCACACTTAATTCCAAGTACGTAAGTACAAATTTTGAGCTTCAATTACTTTCAGTTTTAGTTTCGCTTTACTATCATACAGATGTTTATTTGAAAAATGTCAAAACGAAAGCTACAATCGTTATCACCCCTCTGTAAATGAGACAGATATTTATTTATACCTGTATATCTGAGACACTGGGTAAGTGGAATACCTCTATAAGTGAAACGACATTGCAGGTCCCTTGATGTCTCACTTAACCAGGTTTCACTGTATATATAAGCAAATAAAATGTATCAGCTTATTGCTATCTCGCTCTGTCGCAATAAAATATCAATAAGAGTGAGCGAGAGATAGATACCTATAATAAAGTGACTTGGCAACATATGAAAGCATTTTATAAAAACATGGACTGTATTTTTATAGTCATACTAATTCATTTGTCTTATTTTAATAACAATTTCTCCAATTTATTCTAGATGGCAGAACTTTAAGAATTTTAGAGTTAGTATACAACAACCTAGGCGCTAGAGTAGTGAATTTCATGCAATTCTGTATATGTCAATATTTATAATTATTTTTATCCAGCTTTTAGCTCATTTTATCCATTTTTTATTACTTTCCAGTGCCTATATAAAGCTGAAGAAAATAATGCAAGAAATTAAAATTGCTCATTTCTAGATATCTATATAAACATATTAACTAAAATCAAAGGCTGGATGGATGCTTATTGCTTATTTCATACTTCTTTTCTTAATCAGACCAAAAATAACAAACTTTTTAATAGAACATTCCGGAAAAGACGAACCACGCAAAAATTATTCGTAAATGCTCAAACATCGTCCAGACATATACAGAATCGTTGGTCTTAAAATTAAAGCTATTTTATAGGAAATATCTATATCACATAAGTGTATGAGGCTTTAGAAATTAATGTACATTATTTATCAATAAACAATGTACATTAATTTCAAATTGATTTTAACAGCTTTAGAATTTTTTGAATATTTATACGATAAAATTGCTAGAGGATAAATGCGTTAAGACAGTTCGATTCAAATTTTAAAATTCAATAATAGTGAATTCCTCCTTTATTTTGATATTAAAAATATCTATAAAACAACTCATTTAGTTTAAACCGCGAATATCGCTTCTATTATTGCGAATAAACAAGTAAATATTCCATATCTCCTATCCTTTTTTCTTTCACAAGAGTGAGCCACATATAAGTCATAAGATTAACAAGATACGATAGTTCGTATAAAAAAAAAATAATACATTTTCGTTTTTATCGACGTTAGAAGACCTAAACTAATCAGAATATTCATGTCAAATTTTCCGAGTTTTGTTCGTCTCTATTAAGTAATTCAGCGAGTTATTTATATTTAAAATTTGAAATTAAAGCGGGTATATATTCCCTCAGCTGCTGTAATGTATCTTTGTCCGTCGACTGCAACAGTCTCCCGAATGTCGCCGCACCAACTTGATTCTTCAACGTTTGAAGCTGGAAAACATGTATTAAAATTACTAGAATGAAACTTCCATACACGACAATTATTTAAAAACAAAAGTGCTCTAAACAAAAATGCGGTAAGAATTGAGTACCTTCTGACAAAGTATTGTTATCAACGTCGTATAAAAGTGAATCCCTTTTTCCTGTAAAGTCGCATGTTGAATATTATGAAATATTTTTGAAGGCGATTCGTGAATTTGAAGTTATTCAAAGTGTTGAACGTTTTGTACACTCATTTGATATCGTGTCATTTTTTTCAATTTATATAAAACTAGGTTTCCGCCCGCGGCTTCGCCCGCGTAGTCAAAGAAAAAACCCGCATAGTTCCCGTTCCCGTGGGATTTCCGGGATTGCGTCATTTTCCCGGGATAAAAAGTAGCCTATGTCCTTTCTCGGGTATCAAAATATTTCCATACCAAATTTCATGAAAATTGGTTCAGTTGTTTAGGCGTGATTGAGTAACAGACAGACAGACAGAGTTACTTTCGCATTTATAATATTAGTATGGATTTATAATATTTCTTGATTTTTTTAAAGATAGGTTGCGTATATAAAACGTTATTAGAAGTTAAAAAATCAATCATTATTAAAATTGAAATTTTAAAAAATCTAGAAAGGAAGTAGGTATATTATGTATTAGGATTAAATTGATATTACGATTGATAGTACTTAGGACCAACAAGTTATTTTTTAAATATACCTACCTACATCCTACCTAGTTGTTTTTTTATTATAAAATTCAACTGCCCAACATTCGACAAAGTACCAGGCGCGCATAACCAACCTGGTGGTGCGTCACCGCGCGCAGATCCAACACGTGTGCCGGGTGCGCAGCGGC
>CAJQZN010017167.1:0-18274 GCA_907164685.1 Colias eurytheme | reverse complement strand
TTGCTCTTCGGAATAGGCTCCCATATTGTTTTTAAATTTATCCAAATGAGCATGCAGCATATGTACTTTTAATGACATCCTGCAGCCCATGGCCTTAATATTTGTAATTGGAATTTGCCTTACCTTCCAAACACCATTTACAATATCTACAAGCAACATGTGGAGCCCATGGCTTATCTTGATTCCGTACAGGACAGTCAAAATATGCTTCATAGGCTTCACAGAGAACGTGAGATGTCTTTAGTTCATATTTCACGTCTCGAACTTTAATAAATTGACCACTTTTAAAACAAAATGCATTAGCATCGTATTTGCACTTTCGTGACGACATTTTAAGTTATTCTGGGCTTGTAAATAATACAAAATGGTTGTTTATCACTCGGGTGCCATCTAGCGGCACAGTGTAAACGTTAATATCCCACTCTCACCACGCGGTCTTTTTAAAAAATTAAAATTTATGAAAAAATTGAAAAATTTGTATTATTATTATAACTATCACAAAAGCAAACTTTATACCGAAAAAAGGTATTTTCTTTTCGTTTTTGTGCATAACTAACTGGAAAATAATAGTATAAACTTTAGGACAAAGAACGAAAATTTTTTTGTCGAGTCGTGCAATTAGTAGATACAATAGATGGTACGCGATAAATTGATTGCTCTGGCGGGTCACGAGTGGCTGAATTGGTCAGCCCCGGAATGGCGCGAAAGAATGTGGGTTCGAGTCATAGACTAATACACTCAAGAAGACTTACAATCGCCATAGTAAAAAACGTAACTCGTTTCTCAGTTCCCAATTTTGTCGATAGATGTCACTCACAGTAGCATTTGGCATTTTTATAAGCTTTTTTATACGTTTAAGAACTAGATGTCGCCTTAGAGCATTAAGTCGGTTTAATGAAGCTAAGAGATGTCGCTACAAAAAAAATCAATGTGCCAAATAGTATCTTGACGTAAAATATAATACGCAAAAAACGTAAACTATAACGTAAAATATAATACGTAAAATATAATACGCAAAAAAATATTTTTATTTAAATGTTATTTTTTGCTCTGAATCGCGCAAGCGAAATGTTTTCGTTACAGAGCATATATACAACTTTCCGCCATCAATAATCGGGGCCTTTACGGCCGGCCGGTCGAGTAGACTAGTCTCTTCCTTTTTCGATTGAGGAAATCCACCTCCACATCATTTTGTTTTAGTTTTAAAGATTTAATAAGCGTAAAATAATACTTTCTTCATTTTTGTATTTTGAGTAAACGTAACACTAATAACGGTTAGTTTGACCAGAGGCGACTCGTGACAAAATTGTATGGGTGTTTAATTAAGTATTGAACTAAAGTCTAAAACAAAGAAAATACAGTAGCGTAGTAAATTCATTACAAAAAAAAAGCACCACAATAAGGGTGCTATTACAGATTTTTAACAAAAAACGCTATTTTACGGTACAATTTTAACTCAAAGCATGAGAACAAAGTAATATCTTAAATCTTTATGTATAAAAATGAATCGCAAAATGTGTTGGTAAGCGCATAACTCGAGAACGGCTGAACCGATTTCGATAATTCTTTTTTTATTATATTCCTTGAAGTACGAGGATGGTTTTTATGTAGAGAAAACGTAAATATGTACCACGGGCGAAGCCGGGGCGGACCGCTAGTTACAAATAATTGGAATATTTCGATTTGCAACAAATAATGTTAACGATATTTTTTATCAGTTAAATAGTTTAAGAGATATATCGTAAATACCATTTCAACCGCTATTTTCAAGATGGCGGCCGTGGGACAAGGGTGGCGACCCCACAAACTTGGTTTTAGCTTCACACTGACCCCCCCTACACATCAAAAAAAACAAAATTGCGTCCTCTAAAAAATGCAAGGTTAGGGCTAAAAAATGTAACATTTCAATGGATCACTAATAAAAGTAACAAAATGAATTTTTAAAGTTATCTTCTGGAATCAATTTCAATAAAAATATAAAAAAATAATACTATCAAGTATGAAGATGATCTATAAAATGGATTGCGCTATGTTTACGTGATCTTTTGTTTCGCGAAGGACTGAAAATTTCTCTTAACCTCTTATTGGATTCCGTATTTAGGCATTTGATATTCGTATTGGAGTTTAGGTATACGATAAATTTAATTTAAAATTAAAGATATACATATTAATTGTTAAATGAATGAGCACAACTTTATTATAATTATTTATGGGAGTTCACAGTTCACCGTTCACTGTTCCTTAGGATGGACCGCCTATTTTTGTCACTTCGTTCATCGCTGTTCGAGAGTGACTTCGTGACCACCATGGACTTAGATCATTAAGTAATCGATAACACTCGCAGGTGTTTCCCCTTTTGTCGAGGTATAAGATTATTCGAATCGAAAAATCTTATGCTTTCATAAAAACTACTTGCGTAATCGATTACAAACACTCTGCGTTTTCCTAGGCTAAAACATCGAAAGGACGTCTGCGAGTGCTCCGCTAAAAATGCCGTTTTACACTGTCAAGCCTTGCAGAAGCAATTCAAACATGTCGAATATTAAAAAAGATGGAATAACCTTTCATTTGTGTATATTTTTTTATTTTTTTAACGTACATTTCTAATTAAATGCAATTTCTAATAATCGTCGATGTATCGTTTAGCGATATGATCAAGACAAATAATCGAGTCGTTTACTCGATCATTGATGTGGCCCCACGAGACTATCATGGAAAGAAAATATACAAATTTAATCTTTATGAACTAAGAGATAAAGTTGAATTTAAAACCCGATAATGAACCGCATTCCTTACGAGTCTATCTTTTAGCCCCTTGACCACCGAGCGGCCCGATCGGACCACGGCCCACGGGCCACGACACAATAGATTTTCTATTGTGTCTGTGATTCCGGGGGCTGAGGCATTAAAGAAATACAAATTTAATCTTTATGATCTAAGTTATAAAGTTGAATTTAGAACGCGATATTGAACCGCACTCCCCACGAGACAACTTGGAATGAAATACAAATTTAATCTTTATGAACTTAGGGATAGAGTTGAATTTAAAAACTCGTCGCTTAAAAGGTCATAAATTTTTACGACTTTCGTGACACAAATTATTTTTGTGAATGTGTGATTGTGTTTCAATAGTGTGAGTTACCTTCCCCGCACCAAAATCAGCAGAAAGTTTAGTTAGAACATTTGCCAGCGTACTCCATCCATTACTTAATGATCTAAGACCATGGACCACGTTGCTATGAACTGTTTTTGTCAAAGAATTACTCGAACAATTAGAGCATAAATTTCTACGTAAGATGTATAGGTGCCCGTAGCTGTATTGATGAGTCTCGTACTTAAAAACCGATAGATGCTGGTTCAAATCATTGCCGTACATCTTTTTTTTTTTCCTTTCCCGTATTTTATGGTCATATAAATAATACTGTTTACAAGGGAATAATTAAGAAGAAAAAAGATATAGACATTTTTTTTAACAGAAAATAAAGAATTTAAATAATATATATTACTAGCGGTCCGCCCCGGCTTCGCCCGTGGTACATATTTACGTTTTCAAGTTCAAGTTATAAGAACCATCCTCGAACTTCAAGGAATATTATAAAAAAAGAATTAACGAAATCGGTTAATCCGTTCTCAAGTTATGCGCTTACCAACACATTTTGGGATTCATTTTTATATTATAAAGATATACACTACTCTGATCACTATGTCGAATGTTTGTAGTGGGTGTCGAAATCTTATTAAAGGTACTCTGCTCCACAATCCTATATAAGTTACTCTATGATGCTCCACCACCGCGTTGCTATGAACTGTATTTATCAAAGAAATACTCGAACAAGGAATTCATAAAGGAGAATGACCACGGGTGGTATCGGTAAAATTTTAGTTGTGCCACGTATTCGTGATATTGTTAATTCCTATTTGTATTTATAATGATCATATGTATCAATATTAAGTCTTAATTATACCGGATAAATTGAAATAATAGTAAAAGTTATTCTTTTGAAACATGTATGACCACGTATGGAATCGGTAAAATACTAGTTGTGTCACGTGTTCGTGATATTGTTAATTCCTATTTGTATTTATAATGATCATATTTATAACTATTAAGTCGTAATTATACCGAATAAATAGAAATAAAAGTAAAAGTTTCTGTTTTGACACATTATATCTATCTCTCTTGCAAGCGTCCTGCGTCATATGTCATAGTTGAATGAATGTGTTCGACGCATTGTTCGACGTTATTTATTTTGAATTATAATGTTTATTACGATTTACTTTTCACATTTGTCTTGTAAATTAAAATATTACTTATGTAATAAATGTAAAACTTAACGTTCATCGTTAGTATAAACTCGATAAAGTATTTTTTTGAAGCCTTGAATAAAACTATTGTTTTATTTTTATTGTCGTGAACTGCGGCTTATTTACATAAAAACTTTAATCGTTTCTAAAAGTACTAACATCAAGCTTTAAATTGAGCTATATTTCATCTTGACACAATAAGTTTGATTGCGATACCAAGTGCCATAGTCACTTGGGCAATCTCCTTTCAATGTCAGACGTATGTGCCGGTAGCTGTGTTGACTGAGTCTCGTACTTTAAAATCGATAGATGCTGGTTCAAATCATCGCTGTTCATCCACATTTTTTTTTCTTTTCCCGTATTTTAAGGGTCATATAAATAATACTGTTTACAAGAGAATACTTAAGAAGAAAAAAGAAAAGACATTTTTTTTAACAGAAAATAAAGAATATAATATATAATATACACTACTCTGATCACTATGTTGAATGTTTGTAGTGGGTGTCGAAATCTTATTAAAGGTTGCTCCACCACCGCGTTGCTATGAACTGTATTTATCAAAGAAATACTCGAACAATTAGAGCATAAATTTCAATATAAGACGTATAAGTGCCTGTAGCTGTGTTGACTGAGTCTCGTACTTTAAAATCGATAGATGCTGGTTCAAATCATCGCTGTACATCCACACTTTTTTTTCTTTTCCCGTATTTTATGGTCATATAAATAATACTGTTTACAAGGGAATACTTAAGAAGAAAAAAGATATAGACATTTTTTTAACAGAAAATAAAGAATATATATAATATAATTATATTATATACACTACTCTGATCACTATGTCGAATGTTTGTAGTGGGTGTCGAAATCGTAATAGAGGTATTTAGTACTAACTTCCTTAGATGCTCCCTAAAAACTAAAATAATAATTCAAAAACACCGGAGTTTTTAAAACAACGCCCTCTAGATGTAATAATTGAAAATCGATAGTTTGCTGTTTCCTTAGTTCTAAAATTGGTCACTAGGTGGCGCTTTTAAAACTGCAAATTAAATAATAAGCTCAAATGAGAGCGCCATCTAGCAATAAGCTGAAATTACGGGGTACGATCTCTAGTATGACATTCATCAGTCCTCTTTAGATTCTATTAGTCCATGGTTCGAGTCCCGCCTCGTGATCGAATTTTTTCTATCTTAATATGTATATATAAATCTCGTGTCACAATGTTTGTCCTCAATGGACTCCTAAATCACTTAACCGATTATAATAAAATTCGCACACCATGTGCAGTTCGATCCAACTTGAGAGATAGGGTAGTTTAAACATGTAGGTACCACGGTTGAAGCCGGGGCGGACCGCTAGTTCTTTATAAATTTATATTAACAATTAACCAAAACACATACCTTAGTAAGATCAATAAGCAGTTGAGTTTTGAACGTATCATATATCTTTAGCCAGCGGTTATCAACGATGACTTTAACGTGTGACGTCAGCAGCGGTTGGAAGTAGTTACACCACGCGTGTACGGGCGGAATGTTTAGGGATTCGCATATTGTCGACCAATTTGGTGGACTTTCTGAGGAATTAAAACAAGATTTTTTAAGAAAGAAAGAAATTGGTTGTCTGTAAAGTCGGTTTACTGGCGATAGTTGAACGTGACAACGTCCGATTGTGCTTCTTTGTCGCTCGTTCCGCGCTCTCGCTTGCACTTCAAGCCTTACATGGAACGCCTCAGAGCGAGGTAACGCCGCATGAGTTATGTTTTTTCGTGCGTGCAGCCGGCTCTATCGAATTATAAGACGTTGTCACGTCAAAAAAACGTTTATTTAATGGCACATAGCCTCACACGTACATAATGAAAAAATATTAATATGTATATTACATATTTTTCGAAGTGAATCTTCTTTAGGCACGTTGAGAGTAAAATTTCAAGGTTGCGTCATGGCAATACCGTCACATCATTGAGTAAGGCAACGATTTTGGTATCTTTGAATCTTGTCAAAGAAGTTTCACTTCTGACACGTGTGCACACATGCTCTGTTATTTGTTTGATTAAATTTAAATTCGTCAAATTAAAAGGAGTGAAAACTTCTTTAGTGGCGTTGAGCACTTTTTCTGTAATGGATATAAAATCTTAAACTCGCGTCAGGACACGTGACCTGATCGAAAAAGCGTAAGACGGATACCATTTCAAAATATCAAACATGCTCAACGTTAATAATCAAGTTTTCACTTCTGCCGGCACTCCCGGAGTGCAACCCGTCTTTTTTTATTATAAAATATGAGTCATATAAATAAACCAACCAATTTTAAACGCCTCTTCCCGAATCTCATGCAACACTCTCACTCTATTAACATTCTGTAGCAGCGCCTTCACATTGTCATTGATAAAGGCTTTCACCCAGATACTCCACTTTTGTACCGATGTTGATATTTCCTCGTTGTTTAGAGCTTGTATTGATTTGTTTGCTGTTAATCTGAAACAATACAGAATTCTTTAATAAAATAAATATAAAATAATGTAATAATTAGTTCTGTAAAAATTATTAACTACATATAACTAAGTAGTCAATTTACATACTGTGAGCAGGCACTGGTTTTGGTAAAATAAAAGCTCACACAAAAACTTTTAATGAACTGTATTTGTATTAATCAATGTCAATCAATAATCAATGCGTAATCACAGAATACAATAATAGTAGCTAAACGCTACAGAACGGACACTCTCCGCCTCCCGCCAAAATTAAACACTTACCTCACCCCGCACGATCATGATTCAAATGGGCCATATTTTTCTGCAAGGACGATATGCAACGAAGATTGACAACATTAATCAAATTGACTTAAAGTAATTTTATTATTTTGGATTTGTGATTATCGTTTTTCGTAGAAAATGGTTAGATATTGTGCTGTTTACGGATGTATTTCATCAGAAAAACGCGAATTTTTTTTTACGCTAGTCACAAATGTGCCAACCATAAAGCGTTTACACACATTTGCAGTCTCTACAGTGTGACTGTCAAAACGATAATTTTGTATGGAGTGTCCGGGGTGTGGCGTAATAAATAAATGTTTCTTTCTTTCAATGTTATAAAAGGCCTAGTTACCAAGTGCAACGGTTCACATCTTATCCGAGACTGACTATTATTTTAACTTTCATTCTCTTATGTTTTATACATATACTAATATTATAAAGCTGTAAAGTTTGTTTTTAAGTTGAACGCGGTAAGCTCAGGAACTACTAATGGTATGAATTATAGAGGATATAGAAGGATAGTAAGGGAACAGAAAGGGAGAAGTAAATGCTGCAAAACTGTTGCTTTTGTGAGCAAATGCATTTGCATGGGTCAGCTTGTAATAATATAATTAATATTGTTGAAAAACTAAATAAACATTTAAACTCCTGAAATTGTTGTATTGTCTCCAATCCTTGTATACGCTGTTAAATTAAATATTTTTAAAGCAGCTAAAAATCGTGGTTACATACAAATACATAAGTGAAGCTTATATAAGCGTGACAATAAATGAGGTTACCTATATTGAGATATCACAGAGGGCAGCAGCTTTAAAGCATTAGGGTCGCTGAATTGCAACAAATTCAACAGTGGTACGGAATCTTTGTGATACAGCTCTTCTAATTTTTGTATAACTACACCTCCTTTGTTTTCTGTAACCAAAGCATTTAATTAAAGGGAGATTAATAAATCAGATTTAAAAATGGTTTAACAAGAAACAATCGAATTCTTTTAGATACTAACTATGTGAATATAGAAGGAAAACTTTGTAATTTATTGAAGTGAAACTTCTTCTTCTTCTTTTTCGTCGTGTCATGACAATACCATCACGTCATGGAGTAAGGCGACGATTTTTGAATCTTGCCAAAGAAGTTTCACTTCTGACACGTGTGCTCAGCACATACGCTATTATGTTTTTTTATTTCTTCTTTATATTATTATGTAACTAACTCCAAATTAAATTAAATATGCATCAAATAGACCTACCAACAAAACAAGAATATATCAACTCTATGGTCTTCATGACAATCTTGACTCCATTCACAATTTTATTTTTTATCTGTGCTTTGACATCTCCCTCCAAAATCTTTTGCAAATTGAACTGTAGTGTGGATTTCAAACTGTTATTACTATGTAGGTTTATTAATGTGTTTAATAATTCCACCATTGATCTGGAGTCTAGGAGATATAGTCCAATTAGGCAAGAACAGGCAACCTGTAATATTAAATTAAATGATAGCAGGCATATACAAAAAATGTTGGTTTTTATTGTGTAAAAAAAATTTAGATCTATTTTGTTTTGAAATTTGAACGCAATTAAATTTTTATGGTATTTAAATAACAATTATTGGATGTTTTATGACCAGTTTTCTGTTTAAACACTTTCAATTTAATTTAAATTTTTAAAATTCTGTCACACACTAATAAAACTTCTTTGATTTTTTGGAATTTTTGCTCTCTAAGAAACCTCAACAACAACCTCATGCAATTATTTGAAGTTTGAACTGTATCTAACTCATAAAATTTCACAATTTAATATACCTCAACACTAATATCAAGATCCTGCAGTCTCTGCCCGCACATATCTATTATAGTTTGACTTAAATTACTGATAGAGTTCCACTGCTGTTGGACCAGCCTTTGCAGAGATTGCATGCATTGCTTCTCATTTCTACTGCCAATTTGGAGTTGTAGACCTTGGAAGAATATTCAGATTATAATATTATAAGAATTTGTTATAAATTATTTAAATACATATTAATTATACACCTACTGAATAAATGACGAAGCTTGAATATACACAAAAATAAAGGGAAAGCATTAAATTATGGCGTAATGTTTGGTCTTTTATTCAAATGAAGCAAAGAGCAAAGAAGCTTCTTTATGAAGCAAAGCTAGTCATTTAAGGGCTAATTTTTCAAGCCTTGGTTAAAACTTATTCGTTGAATAACATATTAAACTACCATTTCAAAAATGTATTCTAATTGTCTGTATTTGATAGTTTATAGGTGACATTTTAATATGTTCGTGTAATACTTTATTGGACGGATAAATTTTAACCAAGGACTGAAAAATCGGCCTTAAGTAAAATTCACCATACAAAAATTTTATGGGAAAATATTGAAATATTTGTATTAGTCAGTTTAATAAAGAAACGAATCTTCAATGGCGGCCAAAGCTGACTTTGACAGATGGTAGGATCATCAAAAAAGAAAATAAAAATAACGTAAATTGATGATTATTTTATTAATTATTTCAAATTGTTTGTTGACAAACTTTTTTGTTATTGTATTTGTGTATTTATATGAATTATCATATTTACGTATACAGAATGTAATAAAATCCCCATAATACTTGTAATAAGCCCATAAAACTGAACAACTTTTCGCAAAGAACATATTTTGTCAAATTCCAATAAAACATTATTCACTTTCGCAAATGCATAATTGTCATTGTAAATTTATGATAAAAACTATTATAGGGAAAATCAAATACATTTTAGTGATTTTATTTTTCCATTTTTTTTTGCATACCGTACGGCCGTGTGTGAGCGAGAGGGAATGATAAGCGCCGCCATTGAAGATTCGTTTCTTTAAAGAACTAACTAATAATAACACTTATTAACAACTAGCGGTTCGCCCCGGCTTCGCCCGTGGTACATGTTTACGTTTTCTCTACATAAGAACCATCCTCGTACTTCAAGGAATATAATAAAAAAGGATTATCGAAATCGGTTCAGCCGTTCTCGAGTTATGCGCTTACCAACACATTTTGCGATTCATTTTTATATATAAGAAAGATTAATATTACAAAGCAAGTCAATACAATTTCACAATATTTGTCACAAGCAAAACTAAATGAAAATGTAGTGTATTAATGAGAAAAATCAAGTTGTTACCTGTATTTACATGTCTTGCCATAATAAATAGTTGTGCGGCTTTGATAAAATCATTGCTATTTATACACTTCCAAATTTTCTCTGGTATTTCCGTTAATAACTTGATTTGGACTGATATACCATGCACAGGATCTATTTGAAGACTGAAAATCAACGATTTATACAATATTATTTTTATTTTCAAATAACACTAATTAAATACACTAGCTTCTGCCCCGGCTTTGAATGGCTGTAATACAAATAAACCTACCTCTTGAATCTCTATATCTATTAAAATCACAGAATCAAAATTTGTTATGTAGTTCTAAAGATCCAAGGATAAATAGGGACAGACAGCGAGAAACCACATTGTTAAGCTATTGCATACTATAGCTTCTATCGCGGGCCTTGAATGCGGGGACCGAATCCAGAAATTCCGTAACGAAAAAACCTCACGCTCCCCACTCCGACGGGCGCGGAGGTGTGGCTTGAAGGCATAGCATGCAATAGCTTTACCGCGGCGGTCCCCGAATGCCACACGTCTTTTTTTTTACTATGTACTGAATATAAATGTTTAGTTGCAATGTTTACTTTCTTAATTTAAAAAAGTATAATTCATTAATATAATTCCTTAATCTTTACCTATTGCTCTGTGGCTTTTCTTGTACTTTAAATCCAATCAAGTGTGCATTGTGCAGGTTCTTACAAATACCCATCATGTCACCAATATGGTTCAGAGTACTTGATGTGGTTGTTCTCATTTCTTCTATAGTGTCCGCTGCATGAATCAGGTCTCTGTACCTCTCGCTATGAAATATATAAACAAATTAGTTTGTATGCATAGGTAGATTTTATGATTTTTGGTAGTTAATGGTAAGAAATAACAATAGTATGTTTGAAAAAAGTTATCTTTTCTCCAATACTAAATACCTACATGATGTCTGTAATAAGAGATTTTACAATGTAATTGAAGTGTAATTTGTTAACTACACTGGCATCTTTATTAGAGGATTTATTTTTACTTTAAAAGTATGAAAGGTAACGCTGGATAATGTAGAATTTTGACAAAATTCTAGTTCCTAAAGTATTTAGTAACGTTCAGTATTATCTGAAGGTACAAAATTAATAAAGATGTACACACCCAACCATAGCTCGAAGCTCTTCCCTTTTCCTCTCGATTTCATACTGTAGTTTCTTTTGAATCTGGTCTATTTCAGCGATGGAATACGTTTGAAACAAATGGTCGGGCTCCACTTCAAGTAAATTATTGTACGCCATTGTAAGTCATTTACGCACCCTAATACTAAAAGGTTATTTATTTATCTTAAGAACTATTTTATATTGATAGAATTTTTTAAATTCATTAATTAAAATTAAATCTATACTCGTCACGTCAACAAAAACATTGATGATTGAGCCCGCGAGCCGTAAATTGTCAAATGTCATTGTCAATAGTCACAATGTGTCAGATGACGCTTTAGATTTCCGTTGTACGCTTCTTTGATAATAATAATTTTAAGTAAAATATAATTTGTTATTCAATTATTAATTGTACAGTGCAACGCAATTTTTTAATTAAATGAAAAGCAGATACACCCATTCCTTCAAGTATGTGTTTGTTTTTCTAGTAAATATTTTTATATTATGCTTTAAAAAAGTTTTATTGTTGTTAAAGCATATTATTATGAAGAAGGAAAGCTAAATATACTAAATAATTAGGTATTGTTTTTATTTTTTACAACCTGACTAATTAAGTAATAAGTTAAACCTACGTAAGTAACTATTAATATGTAGCTGATGACTTAGAGAGAAGCCAAGATTAGATCTAATAATAAGTACCTATTACCTTTGAATAGTCATTGAAGATTAAATCGTTCCATAAGACAAAACCCACAATAGGTACAATAGATGTGCAGTACGGTGAAGTATTCAGGAGTAATTAGTTGGCTCTTCCAATCATAATTAGTAGGTAGTACTTTGTAAAATCTCTAATAACGGTAATGAGTAAACATTGCTGCACTTTCATATTTTTTTATAAAATATATTTTAAATGGTTAACATTTGAAAAAAGATCCAAGATAAATCAGATTGCAGGTACAATGTAGACCTATACCTACCTATAGGTACCTATTTCTTTAATGAGAGCGCAATTATAATATAATTTATTTATGAAATAAAAAGTATAAGTACTTAATGAATAATTATTTATTCTTCGAAAAATTCTTTCTATAGCAACATAGGATCAATTAATTAACATAAAATATATCACTAAATTTATTTATTATATATTAGCATTCGGTAAAATTCCGAGGAAAGGTAAAATATTTCTAAATTTCTAAGAAAAACAATCAGTAGATTGGTACATACGTAATTATACGTTAAAAAAGGCATCTCTCTCTTTCAAAAGGCATCTCTTCTCCATAATACGGAATAACAAACAAAGCTTCTAAATGGAATCTTAATTATAAGCCGTTGAAGTGTTTTGATGGCGGCACATTAATTTCATCTTGTTTTTCTGTTTTTAAGAAAAGTTATCTAGGCGAGAATAGGGGCGTTTGTTTTTTTGAGTTTCAAGTAGGTATTTAATTATGCGACGTATTATTTTTGCAAAATTGGCAGTGGCTTATTATTTGGGCACCTAGAGCTATCTATAAGTTCATTTTACCGAAGATGAGCCATGCCACTCAGCATACTTGCGTAAATCAATGTTAATACTTTATTATAACAAAACAAAAATACATATTTACATTAAACCCCGTTGACACTCTTCCATATGGATATAATTATAAAATGGACGAATCAAATGATATCATTTTTTCGTCCATTTTACTTGCAGCCTGCATGTATAATAATATTTTGGCAAGTGTTCTTCCAAGTCCAATCCAATCCAAGAAAAGAAAACATAGAGTCACTGACACTCAACTATTGTAAACACTTTACTTAATATTTTTATTAAAACTTTGTTGAACTCTTTGTTTCTGAAACCTTCGCAGACTGTTTCTTATTACGAGCGAGTTAAAAGTCACCAAGTTTCGTTTTAAGTGAATCACTGAACGGAATTAATTTGATTTTCAGTGGAGTGCACGTAAAATCTGCAATCAGGTGAAAAGTTTGTTCTTTTCTTTTCTAATTAAACAAAGTTTTACTTGAAACCTATCTTTAGTTTTTTATTTGTATCTATGTTAACTTATTTTAACTGTTTTAATTTTATATTAGCAACATTCCTATTAGTTTCTAACAATGCAAGTTGAACGCTAAAAATTAAAGTGTTCAATATTTAAGACATTCAATAGTCCCTAACCTGACAAGAAAAGTGTTACTCCATTAATAAGTAGATTCTATTATTCATGAACTTAAATATGTTACTGTACAAATGACTGGCTACTATAAAGCGATGAACTGCTACATTAAACAGTGATGTTAAAGCCTAGCATAAACAGTAAAATTAAGCATGCGGCCCCCAGCGAAAAGTTAGCGAATACATATTTCAGCAACAAACACACGTAATTCAATTTACAAATTCACATTTCGCTCCGAACCGCGAGGATTCTGACGTCACTCAACTGAATGGGGTACTAATGGTGAGAAAATTTTACCCGCGCAATTGTAAAGCTTTTAAAATCTCTACAAATTGAAGGGAAGATTTTTCTTTCCAGTGATTTGAGGGGATTCGCTGAATTTTTATCACTAGCATTACAATATAGATGTGATGCTACTGACAGTGAAAAGTTCTTAAAATTTATCTGTCTAGTCTAACTTAGTAATATTAAATTTTTCCTTCTCTAACTGCTTGTGAGATAGGTACTTCTATAGTATATAATATGACTGTTCATTGATTTTTCAAGAAATACTGGGCACCACTGGATAGTTTGCTTACTAATAAAAAACCAGGTTAAGAGCTTAATGAGAACGCTTGCTTGACCTGAGCTTCTACACTCGGCTACTGTAATGGAAAGCTCTCAGAACCCGTATCGCAAACTACGCCGTCCTTTAAATGCAACTTAGGCGAGGATTTTCAAATTTACAGCATTAATATTAACTGGAAGTTACTAAACATCTATAAACTTTCATTTATGAACGTTTCAGCCCGATGAAGTCAGTCTAATCAAGCCCTATTCTAATTCAAATTCGACGGAAAGCTGAAACTTCAACGGCAGGTGTTCTCAATTCTAACCATAAGTTACAAGAACTGTTTGAATTGTATTCTCATTTGATTCTTTGCTATTCAAAACTTGCTTTGATAGCTAGCGGTTTGAGAGCAGCGTTTTATGCTCAAATTGATATGAAAAGGGTATAAAGAATTCAGGCGTTCAGTTAAAATAACCGATACATTTTTCTGTGACTCAGCTTTGTTGGGTTAAAATCGTTATTTCAAATTTATGGGAACATTTCGATACTGTTGAAATTACAAATCAGATTAAACAAAAAAAAAATATTGACGCGTTAGGAAACAAGGAGGCTTATTACTATAGTTAAATAATGCAATACTTGTATAATGTATATATACGAAGCTCTATGTAATTGAAATCGTATTAAAGAAGTTGTATCTGGTGACATAAATGCATTCATACTCTAACAATGTGTCATCTCCACAAAGTATTAAATGAAAATGTTTTAAAACGCACATAAAATAATGAAATAAAATAAACCGTCAAGCCCGCTTTGTCCGACGAATGGAACAGACAAAATTGGTCATTTCAACTTGAAAGGAATCCAATATTGAAAGTTTGGGTTTGACATTGTGAACTTTTCGGATACTCTTATAAAAATACTTTGGATACGAACATTGTTCGTTGGATACATTTTCCTTCCTTATTTCTAAGATTCGAAGGTTGTAATAAGATGGTAACTGTAATTCTTGTTTACTTAAATTTAGGAAAAAGTAATGGTAAAAGAGTGAAAATTCTTTATAGGTAGCTTATAATAATCTTAAGTTCGTATTAGATTTTTGGTTATTCCTGAGTTACATAGGCTTAATTATTTTAATTTTAATATTATTTGACGTCCAGCAAAAGCAAGTTATACGCGAGAGTTCTACCTATTTCTTGTATAAAAAAAGTAAATAATATGTAATTTGACCAAACCTATACCCATTATTTTCTATTGGGTCCATCCACGTAAAACATCTTGCAGAAATAGAAGATAGTCAAGAATCAATTCAGTTCGTTCATACAATGTAGTGCCCCATTAATAATAATATATTCGAAGTACCAAGTTTTAAATAAAACTTAACAGAAGTTCTTTCAATTCGGAAATTTGTCTTAGTAGACAGTACATTGCTGAATTTCCATATAGAACAAGAAAAGTTTTCTTTTTATAGTGGCAATGCAATAATGCCGAATAAAGTATGTGCTCTATAATAAATCTATGAAGATTTGCCCACAAAGTCTGCAAGCTGTATTATATAGTATACCAGTTGTCAAATAAAAGTATAAATCTAGTTATAACTATAACAGACTTATCACTAGTTTGTAGAAACGATTAAATACTGTAACCAGAATCATATTAATGATTAATGATTGTGTTATTTGAATATTAATCAATTAATGGCAAATTAATGAATATCGAATAGCTTTAAAGATGGTAATTTAAGAAACAGGTTCTAAAAGTACATTGCAGCTCTAGTTTTCATTTTCTTTAATATAAATTCTTTTGATATTGTGATTTTGTGATATCGAAGGAATATAAAACACCTTGAAATGCATGGCCAATTACATCTCTCGATTGTAACATAATCTCTATTCGTTTGACGAATACAGCAATGGACACCTTTGAACTTTGACTATTACAACAAGACCAAACGTCAAAAAAACCACTTTTCTAAATGCAACTGTTTCACAAAATTCCCCCATAATTCCAGCTGGATTTTTAGCTCGATCAAAAAGATTAAGTAAACTAAAATCCCTTTACAAAAAATCCATATTTTTAGTAAATGGCTGTTTGGACTGTTTAATTACTCTTTAGCTCAATATTAAGATAAATACCCAGGTGGCTGTAACGCCGTTATTTTATCTGGTATAAGTAATTAAAATAAGACCATTTAGGTATTTACTAGCTTTCCGCCCGTGGCTTCGCCCGTCTTGAATAAAACCTAATAAATTATATAGTAAAATCTTCCTCTTCAATCATTCTATTTATTAAAAAACAGCATCAAAATCCGTTGCGTGGTTTTAAAGATTTAAGCATACATAGGACATAGCCACATAGGGACAGAGAAAGCGACTGTGTTTTATACTATGTAGGTATGTATTGATGATTTTCAGTAGACTTTTAATTTTCAATATAAGGATTATTATATAGATAAAAGGTATATATTTTGATCGCCCGCTAATTTTTACCTCTGCATCAATGATGAGTAGACTTGCTTTTGAAGGAGAAATTTCAGCTACTTTGGCCGTAAAAATAAGTTTAGATCCAGAAGTGTATTAAACGAAAGATTTAATACAAAAGCTGAATGTAGTTATACTTGAAAAAAAAAAATTGTCACATGTGAGGATAAAAATTAAAGAATATTAAAAAAACATAGTAAATAATAATAACTATCAAACGGTTCCGTCGGTATAGACTTTATCGACGGGCCTCTAAATATCACACCATAAAATGCGAAGGAGTTATTTGCATCGATAAATCTTTATAACGGTTGCTATAATTCCTGTAGTTACGTCCCTAAAGCCAGTGGAACTCAAATATTATTTATTTGAGACATCTATTTGAAAGTTTACGGCCTCCCATGGGCAATATACTTCCCATTTTACGGTAAAAGCAAGCGACAGCGTTGAAAAATATTTTACTGAAAAATAAATCTAAATATGTTTTCCTTACTTGTGATTCTCGTAGCTGATAAGATTCTAAACAGCTTTCAAAGGGAGTCTGTTATTTGATTGATGTTTTTTGTGTTCTAATTTTATTAATTTTTGTATATAGATTTATGAATGATTTCGATTCATTGGTCATGAGTCTATATTTAAACAAGATACAATATTCCGGTTTAGGCTTTCAAAAAATTCAAAAAATTCAAAATTCTTTATTTGGAACAATAAAAACACAGATACAAAAAACTTTATGAACGATGGCACCTATAAAAGCTTAAAAAAGCTGTGGCACAGATGCCAACGCCCGCCTCCATACATTAGAAGTTCCAGTGACTAACATTTTTACAGTAATAATTCCAAAAGAAAAACACAAGAAAACAATAAAAGTAAGTAAGACGATTACACAAATTTAAAAAGACATAAATGTGCAGGTGTGTATATGTATATGTGAGAGTGTGAGATTGTATGTGTGTGTGTGTATATGTGAGAGCGAGATTATGTAAGTTGTGTAGAGGTGTGTGAGGAATGTAGAAGTTTAGATGGTGGTTTTAATAATTTCTTCAGTTTTTTCATAGGAGAGGGATAAAAGCCATTTAAGAAGTATTGTCTTTAGCTTATGGTGACAAAGTGGGTAAATATTAAGGACCCGATTAATTTTATTGTAGATACAAGAACTAATGAAAGGATAGTGGCGACTAGCTACTGCTGTTCTTCGAAATTGAATAACACAAATCCTGTCGTTTCTGCGCCTAGAATTTATGAAGTCTGAGTCATACACGGTATCTGAGTGCTTCCTCAAAACAACTTTGAGAATAAACAATTGTCTTACGGTAAGAACTTGGCAAAGGGCATATAATTCGGTGGTTGGATAGCGGAGAGGTTTGTTAACGAGAGCTTTGAGGATAGCCCGTTGGGCTCGTTCCAGTCGTATCATCAACGATTTGACACAACCTCCCCAGGATGTTATGCAATAAGAGGTAACCGACTGAATCAATGCATAGTAAACATTTTTTAAGTAACACAAATCTAGGACTCCTCTGAGGCGTTTAAACACATATGCTAGTTTTCTGATTTTTGAGCACACAGTACCAATCTGTTGCTTCCACGAGAACGTTTGGTCAATTGTGACACCCAGATATCTCAAGCTAGTGGCCCTTTCAAGACTCATACAATTGCATTGAACACAAGGGTCGGTCTTGAGACAATCATGGGCGGATATGTTGAAACTTGAGGGGGGCAAAGAAGAAAGTTTGGGGGCAAAAGTTATGTAT
>CAJQZN010017166.1:0-22573 GCA_907164685.1 Colias eurytheme | reverse complement strand
TCTTCATTGCTTTTTTAATGACTATAAAAATTATATCCTTATTCTATTACATTTTATCCTGATAATCATACTTATTAAGTAACTAAATAATCCATCAAATTTTCCTTCTATGTAATACGTGCTTTAAAGCTGAAGCCTTAATAGAAACATCAAGCCATCACAAACATAGTTGCGATCAGTAGGCACAATCCGAGCAAGTTTGCCTCTGCACCCGACATCCACCAGCTTATATAAACTGGCCAACTTCCGATAACTTGGAGCCTTTGATACAATGTGCTTGTATACATTTGAATGCTTCTGCGGGCTATTGGGATTCTTCTATATGTTTAGCTAGATGTAAGAATACATATTATATGATATAATTTCAACAAAAAACTTAATTTTAAATGGGACCACCGGGAAAACCAAGGGAAAACAACATCGAAATCGGTTCACTCAGTCAAAAGTTCTGAGATAATAAACCCTAAAATTAAAGTCGAATTCAGAACCTTCTTTTTTGAAGTCTGCTGTAAATAACTGAAATTTATTTAAAACTAGCTGTGCCGTGCGGTTTTACTCGCATTGCTCCTCTCCTGTTGGTTTTAGGGTGATGATATATTTAGCCTATAACGTTCGTCAATAAATGGTCTATCTAACACTGAAAATTTTTTTCAAATCGGAGCAGTAGTTCCTGAGATTAGCGCGTTCAAACAAACAAACTCTTCAGCTTTATAATACTCTCTCCATCTCTCAATATTAGTATAGAAGATATAAGTTGTATGGATTTTGAATTAAGTTCACAAAATTATAATAATACAGGTTAAATTTAACTATTCAAGGGGAAAATGTGTAATTTAATGGGCATAATGAAGTACCTTGACCTCTTATGTGGTATACCGCAAATGCATGTCAAATGTTTTAATGCCCTGTCGATTCGAGTTATTTATTTATATGATACTCTTGAAAACAAACCCAGGGCGTCATATTAATGTTATATTATTTATGTCGAAGTAAGATTTAGACAAAATAAACATTTTTAAATGAATTTAATTAGCGTTTGAAATGACTTCATCGTTATTATATATATTAACGTAAGCTTTACATTTTTAGAATCCATACTAATATTATAAATGCGAAAGTAACTCTGTCTGTCTGTCTGTTACTCAATCACGCCTAAACTACTGATCCAATTTTCATGAAATTTGGTATGGAGATATTTTGATACCCGAGAAAGGACATAGGCTACTTTTTATCCCGGGAAAATGACGTAATCCCGGAAATCCCACGGGAACGGGAACTATGCGTGTTTCTTTGACTGCGTGGGCGGAGCCGCGGGCGGAAACCTAGTTATCCATAATTTGTTAATAGAACTGTTTGTGAATAATGTAAATGTTCCATAAGTTGAATTAATGTCGTGTAATAAATTCTGGAAATAGAAACAACGCGCTAAACATGAAACATATTTTAAAAATACGTAAGGCGTTTCTAAAATTCATGTTTCTCATTTGCCTTGGCCAACTGAATTGATAGAACAACTAATATTCATTAATTGTTATAGCATTTCGTGTCGTGTACTACAAGATATGTGCCCATTAATATGAAACTACAACCTTCGTTTAAACCAGCATATTTTAACCACACAACAAAAAACTTGAACTTTTAAAATGCTCGTGTTAAGCTCAATGTAGCAAATGCAATAATTGTTTTTGTAATACCATTTTTAGGGCACAATAGTTAAGAATAGAATTCACTTATCATTAATACTGGAAAAGGCTTTGGCAGGCCATAAATAATTTATTGGTGCCAGTTGTTATTAAAACGAAAACATTTGCAAATTAGAGCAATACAGTTCTGTTATAAAAGCTATGTTCGTTTTATGAATTACTATCATTGTATTTTTAAGAAATAGGTTTTTGGTAGTTTAAGTTATGGCCTGTTTTATGTGCATAAGTACAGATAAAATATGTTTGTCAATCACATTATTTACTTCGCCTATACACCATCATGTCATTAGCTAAAGAATCTACTACTAGCTTTTGCAATTGAAATAAAAATACCTTCACATAATAATACAAAATGATAGCTAATTGCAAAGAATAAAAATACTTCATGTTCATACCACTAATCGACGAACAAGAAAGTGCAATCATAGAACGTTAAGCCTGCATTAAAACAACGACACGTGCGCTAAACAGAGCAGTTAAAATAACGATTAAAAAGCCTTAGGCAGTAAATGTACGTCGTATAAATAAACGGTCAAATATTTCCGATCGGAAGTGCATGCGATAGATTATGCTATGTATCGGAGCGACATAACCTGCGCGCCGTGCTGTGTTATCATTAATAGTGTGAGAGCCAATTCAATTTAGTGGACTTTAACTTTTAAGCTATTGCATAGCTTCTATCGCGGGCCTTGAGCGCGGGGACCGAATCCAGAAATTGCGTAACGAAAAACCTCACGTTCCCCTCCGACGGGCGCGGAGTTGTGGCTTGAAGGCATAGCATGCAATAGCCTTACCGCGTCAGTCCCCGAGTGCCACACGTCTTTTTTTCTTATTTTAGGGAGTTTTACGGTTGCTTTTGGTGGTAAATTTCACTGTTAAATATAGTAGGAAATATTTTTATTCATTGTATATTATTTTGTGTTCTATGAATATTTTTGTATCTAAGGATTGTAAAATAATTATTTTCACATACCTATGTTTCTTCGCAATCTTAATACCATGAGAAGTTTATATAATATCCAGTATTCTACATTTTGTAAAATTTTCACGGACATGTTTTTTATATTCAACGAAATAGACACGCTATCATGTAGACTTACGCATACGCTAGATTAAATTCTGTTACAGCTGTATGATATTAAAAACATCTTATATTATATTATCCGACTCCTAGCCTACAGTCGGTCGATTGATTCCCACAGCCGGACTGTTCCGTTTCGCAACGTAATTATCATAGCTCTTTGGAAAGGAGCCCCAATGCAGGCACGGCAGGATTTCCTATTATACTATTCCTGGTATCCGATAGATTGGAAGCTCCCGACTCTATTGACAATTATTGTGTGACTTATGCGCTTATCCCCTTATATACTAGATAGATTATTCACATGGTTGTACAAATTGATAGATAGATCATAGCTTATTTGATGGAACGAGTACAGTACTCATATTGTTATAATACTTATAGATAATATATTAAAACAAATATAAAAGACTTAAGGTTTTTCTTATTCATATGTAACACTTATGAACTATTTTTTTAAACTCGCGTGTTGTTTGTCTTTTATTTTATAATAGTCAAATTAAAATCCATTTTAATACAACTTTATAACAGAGCATTCAGGACTCCTAGGTAAATGATAAATTCAAGCTTTGAGCAGAGCCCTTTAATTAAGAATCGAATTTTCATTGGTTTACCCCATTCTCACAGTATTCATGAAATCGTTTAAGGTAAATCGAACTATTGCACAATTTCAAAGCGTTTCCACTAGATGATGTCATTTTCTCAAACCTTTACAATTGAATAAAAACCACCAATTCCATAGAGAGATATTATATAAACTAAAAAAATTATAAGAGTAGTAACTAACAGGTTTTTCTAAGTAACTGTATTTTCATTTTTCTAGATATACCTAAATCTTTATAATATTATCATGTATTTTTAAAAGAAGGCTTTACTCTGACTTCAACTTCGCACTCGATCAACATAGGTATTGAGTACGTTATTTTGAGTGATCTTGTTATTGAATATTGAAAGTTATGTATTCGATTAATGTTCTTTAACTACATCAAAACAATTATTCAAATCTATTTCGTGAACATAGTTTATCGTGTTTTTTTATTGCATCAGTGCGAAACCATATTTGGAGCATTTGAATATTATTAAATTTTGCGCTTGTTTGCGAAACGTTTAGACCAATCTCAAATTATTAGTATTATAACGGGAGCAAGGTTAATTATTGTGGTTTATAGCTAAGATTTAGGTAATCATAGGTTTTAATTGTTAACAAACTTAATTACTTAGATCCATTTCAAAGATTTGTTTCATAAGAACTTATTCATTAGATAAAACATAATATTGCAAACAATTTAACAATTATATGAAAACAATAATTATGGAAACAGTCATTAAATATTTAACTTAATTAATATTATTAAATTAAATATTTTCTTCTATTGTTACCTGAAGCATTGATTTTACAATAAAAGCATAGCAAATTCTGAATTGTTCGACATGTTGAAATGTTTGCTAATAGGTGTTTTTTTATAAATAATGTATTGTAATATTTAGTAATGATAACAAACGATAATACGAAGATTGGATCTCAGCAGCATTACCTACATAAAACTGCTACGAAACCGTTAATAGCATTACAATCAAATTACAATACAATCGATTTCAAATACAAAAAGATGTTTAATTAAAATTAAAATTCCTCTACATTAACATATGCATTTAAAATATAATCAATTAATACGATATAATTTGTTATACAGCGCTCGTTAATTACATAGTATAAAGAGTTAATTACTTCATTTATAAATATGTAGTTCTTAATACCTCAGGTGTGGTTGGACAAAAAGTGAGTATTGTCAATAGCATAAGTTATGATTGAAAGATTTATGAATGGTTGGTATATAGCTGTAGGTCCTCATTCATTTGGTTTGGCACCTGTTCTTTCGAAATAGAACCTAGAACTGTTAGCTGTTGACAATGTTTTTGCTACTAATTTTAGTGATTGATTTAAAGTGTAGTTATTAGTGCTTATCTTAATATCATTATCGTTATTGGTACATTTGGCGCACCTGAAAACGTTTTGTCTTAGTTTAATGTGCTATTAATTCATTGCTTAAAACAAGGTGGGTAAATTATCTATATCAAACACAGAACCAATGATTTTAATAAAGACATTGTTTTAAATTGGCAAACATCATTTAAATAATATAAATCACCCATTGCCAAGTGCATTGTCATCCTTGCTGAGTACTTTAACCTTTGTTGGAAACTCTATAACAAAATATACCCAAGTTCTTAGGTCACTATCATAAATAACTTCGCAAGTTTGTTAAAGATAAACCTAAACATAAATTGCGTTTGCTCCCAGGTAACTATCGCTCCTTTACTGTGCATGTTGACGTAGTCACGAATGACTGAATTTGTGGTATCAAGTTTCACCTATTACCTACTGGAAACTTCGAACTTCGTTTCAACTGACTCATATGTAAAGTATCTATATTTTACCGCGTTCTAGTAAACTTTAAAACCATACAAATACAGTTGTAATATTAAAGGATTTGTGAACGGTCGTCACGTTTAGAATGTGTAGATTTAAATGCTATCTCATTAATATTATAATGCGACTGAATAATTGTTATTGGGTAACGAGGGCTCATTCATCAAGCTGACATTTTCAAATTAGAGGTAAATAGGTTCTGAGATCTGTTTCAAAGGCTTGTATGGCTTTTGCTGATTGATACTGAATATGTTGGTAATAAATATCATGCTTAATTGTATGTAGTTCCACTTATAATCGTGAGCATTGATACAATTGAATTGATCAATGGATGCTAATATTTGCAGCGCTGCCAGTGTTTTGGGTACGCTCCCATATGGCATTGGTTTGGCATTCTATGCAGATTATTGAATACATGTATTTGTGACGTGTATACAATATACATTATCGTTGTATCTGAGAGATCTAGGATATAGTCTCTGGTAGTTATGAAAAAGAAATAAGGTAGATAGGAAAGAAATCCTACTCAGGTTTATTTGAAATATGTACTTTGTTGCGCTTGGTCAAATTCTTCATTGTTAATGATTAACTATATTTTTCAGGACATAAACTGTGTTCATAAAATATAGGAGTACTATCTAGTAGTACTCCTATAACTATTTCCAACTATTCAATAGTTTGAATAGTTAATAATAAGAAAGTCAATAAATAATAATGCCAAAAGGTAAACCAGCAGGTGCGTCACCTGTTCGTAGGCGAGAAATGTTGTCCAATATTTTGTACAATTGCTTGTAGGTGTACACCATAGAAATCTAAATAACAAGACACATAGAAGTGCTAAAATGTCATAATTCGTATGAAAACCGCTGTCGCCAAAATCAACACATTCAAACCGAAAGCTAAACAGTACACACAAGTAAACTATGCCTTTTATTGGACAGCTTGATTTTAGTGAAAACTAACTTATCTATTAAATTAAGCTTTTGAATATGTATCCTAACGCACGAATTTACGGTTTATTTTAGAATAACATCCCTAAGTATATGAGACTTTTTGCTCCAATACGAACAAACGTGATAATAAGAATGGTCGACTGTGTCATTCATTGTTATTTCGATTACTATGGTGACGCTCGTAATACTTGTAAATATTCTATAATTTTAAGGAAAAACGGCATTATTTCTAAAAAAAAATATTTTCCGATGAAATATTATTCCTTTATAAGTATAATTACAACTTGTGGAAGAATTTCCGCAATGGGAATTGCTGAAACACACCATGTATACACTCATACGTCTCCAGAGCAACTGAACAGTGACGAATGCACTGGTGTTGTGCAAATCACCTGAGTGGCGACAAGGTCACGCACGCTTACGACTTCTAGTGTCTTGTTATTTAGATTTCTATGGTGTACACTATGGTGTATACTGTATACACTTGGCACATATACAATAATTGTGTATTTAGATAAGATGTAGATGCTAGAAATATGTTTGTATTTAAGAACTCTACCGAATACACTGTAACATGCTATGACCGTAACAGGAAACTGTCAGTTAAAAAAAATTGAATTGAAAAGTATGAGACGATATTATCTACCTAGCTGCAGGCCGAGACTAATGTCAGGGAATATAATAACGCTAAGGAATAGAAACTGTTATCGCTAATTTTTGACATAAGCTCATGATATTTTAGTAATGTTTCGGTCACACTGCCAACGACAACGACGACCACGACCAAAATTTTCATCCAGTCCTTAGCAAAATATCATACGCTTATGTCAATAAGTATCGATTGCGGATTCTATTCCTTTGCGTTTTGACGCTTGTCTCGGCGCTCTGATCGTTCCGTCACCGATCTTCTGCAATGTGACGTAGCATGGCATAGTAGAGCTTATGGTGTTGCTTTCCGATCCTCACACGTTCCTATTACGGCCATAGTATAATGCGACATAGTTAATAGAAGCCTTTATGTTAATATTTTTGTCAAAAGGTGGATCCACAGAGGAAAGCGCTGACGCTGCTTTACTCAGCCGAGGGAAATGCTTCTTGAGAGTGCTACTGTGTCTGGATCTGCCTAATATATTGTAAATTGAATTAAAATTATAAAAGGTCTAACATATTTGTTACATACATGTTAATATTTAAGCAAATATGTATACGTTAGTGTAATGTTGACTACGTTACATTAACACGGCATGTTGTGTAGACTGCAAACAAAATGCAATTAATCACAATCGAAACAAGACGTGCATGAAATTCGTTAACAACATGTTTCGTTCAAATTCTATCACCGTCATAATACAAGGCCCAATAATCCTAAATAATTTGTACTTTGACTTTAGTGTTTAGAAACTGGAACAAGGCGTATTGCACAACCTCAGGCAGCTATTAGGGTACAGGACCCGTGTAGCCTTGATTGAGCGCCTGTTACTTAATTATTATGCTATCCGAATTGGATGCAGTTTTGTGCCTATATTTTTGTTGTGCTCTATAAGCTGGGTGTTCACAGTTGGATATTCGTACAATAAAAATTCATGAAAAGTTAAGACTAGTTGTTGCTAGTGTCTATGTTGTAGCAAAAGAGCATGCGGGTCGCTTGTATGCAAAATTCATTTTACATTTTTATTTCTACAGTTTAAAGTTGTATTTGATAGAATCATTATTATCAAAACATCAATTGCGATTGACAGAAAATGTGATTGTTGATTTTATTTCCAGGGAAACCATATCGCACGTCGTGATATTCTGCGATTCGGGTACGGATGTGGGTACGGAAATGTATTGAAAACTTCCATAAACTATGACAAATTACATGTTTTTGCATTGAGAATCCTCGTCGCTGTCCGAAAATCACAGAGTATTCGATTGTCCTTGAAAAGGACTGAACAAATGTACACATCGCCTTGTAATTGGCAACATTTGGTCTCAAAATTATTCAAACTACTATTGCGCAAGAAATATTTATATTGTCAGCAACCGATCGAATTTAAGGGCAGGGCCACGAAGGTGCGGTTCTCGATATTTGAAGTATTTGTTATATAATAGAACGGTGCGTTTGGTAACCTTGAGAAAGGGGAAACAATCCAAAAGTGCATTTACTGCGCCTGCGCTTATCAGCCAGTTCATTAATTCATTGTCAAGAGATAACGAAATTTATAACTTGAAATGATTGAACGCAAATTATTATTGGTAGAATTTGCATAATTGTGGTTTTGAATTGAAATTAATAGATTATAAAATAAACTTTAAGTTTTCATTTTTAAAAATATATTTTGGCATAGATTAAATTAAAGAATAATCTTCGAAGAATGAACCAAAAAGCGAATGAAATTGCTTTATAAGTATTCATAATATTCTCGACTCTAAAACCTACTCGCCTTTAATTACATTCAATTTAAAAGGAGCCCACGTTATAAATTCGACTCCGTTTAACTTAATAAACAGCGTGGATTCTAAATATTATATACGTTAAGAGCAAGTACGTGTTTAATATACCCATAGTTCTCAGTGAATTTCAGTGCTCTACGAACTACGAGTAGTGCTTAAATATTTCGGAAACGGCTCCCAAAGGTTACGAGCGTTTAGCGCAATGCGATTTATTGAAAATTTAATGTATTTATTGAAAGTCCCAGGCTTACTCCTAATTTTCGGTTTTTGGTTTGAGAGCATGGGAGTTTGTGTGGAAATTTGACTTATGTGTGTGAATGATGACGGTCGGTTGTTATGATTTTAGGTTTTTTCAACTATGAAATATGGATTTTTGTTATATTTTTTTTAATATTAAATGACGTACGATTTAATTTTTATTTCGTATTACGTATATAATATATATCTTTTCACAAATTTACACATTTTCCCAACAGACGTCTTTCGCGTGATTTTCAGAAACAATTAATGAGCTTTTAATACTATATAGATAGCTAATAAGCCCATTAAGCTTCCAACAAAATTCTGACATACCTGTTTTTATAACAAACGCATGCCTTTAACGTAGGCGTAGACAGGCGTATACTAAGAATTTAATTAATAGGCACTCTATAAGGTTTTATTCATGTACACACCGTTGATTAAAACATAAATCAAAGCTCGAACGTGGTTCAAAGATATAATTGAGCGGTTCATAACAGTTGGCTGAATAAAATAGCAAGTGCGATGTGCCAAGAGATCCCTTGGATAGACATCTGCATTTTGCATGCTGCTTTAGATGCGTAATTTTGTAATCGTGCTTAAAGATTTTGAACTACATTGCTATCTCAGTTTATTCATTTAATGATGTGTAATTATGTAGTACAGGAAAATATGATAAATGTCAAATATTAAAACATTGAGTAATAGAATGGTGCAATTTTAATGCAAGTAGAGGAATTAATTGTAGAGTTATTAAACTATTTGTAAATAATCGTATGATGTGAAATTTTGCGCACGTATTTAGATAATATGTTCGCTTTTTCAATACAGTAAAATCATGCATGTATTAAGTAATCAAGCTTTAACAAAAAACTGCAGTTTCTGCAAATATTTACTAACTCTATTTATATCCTTACTGTCTTAAACTTTCTGTACCTACAGCGTTCAAATTCGAGGATAAATAAATTAAAATTGAACGACGTCTTTATCAGAATAAACAAGTTGTTCAATTTTAAATGAAGATCGGCAGACGCTAATTTCACCGCTAGAATTTATGTTGATCAATATTTTGTTTGTTATCTGCTTATACGTAAAAATGATTGATTCTTAACGTATTATGTACGATGAAAACTCACGATTACACGCATGCCTCATTACTACATTTTCACATTCGGAATAAATAATGCACAATCATTGATACGAATATCAAACTACACAAAGCATCCACCAATGCTATCAAAATAAATGTTTACAAGCGCATATCATATTTAGGCAACGTGTGAGTCGTGACAGGCGTTATTTGTACCGGCAGGAGGCTCAGAGCGTCGCGTCTCATGAATATTTAAACGCTCATCAATGTCCCAGCTCAAGATATCGGATTTTCCGCTCGAATGGTGATATTAGGCGTCTATTTTATATGGAATACGTAATCTATATTGGTTCAATTACAGTGTTATGATCGTGAGCATTAGGAAGCCTTTGTCGGCGCACGGAAATGTTATGCTAATTTTAGCTTAGTTTATTGATACGATGGTATTTGTGAATAATGTAAATTGTATTTGTAAAGTTTTGAAAATTATTGTAGTTGATGTTCGGTTATAAATTAATATCTAGGACAATACCTAATATTAGTTGGATATAGGCTGATTTCCTTTTTACATGGGTTCACTATAAAATTCCATAAACCAAATTAAAATAAAACCTTAATTCTAAGCCTCTACTTTTAAAATAAAAGTTCAAAGTGCAAATCCCAGAATAATAAAACAATAACAAAAAATGGAATTGCGAAGCTCTTTTGTTGTATTGAACTTTGGAATTGCAATGACAGGATCTTTCTTACCGTTGAAAAGATTTTTAAGGACGCTTCATTAAAACTGAGGTCACAATATGAATAAAGCTGGGCTGGATGCAATTAGTGGAGTTGGAGGTAAGAGTTTCAGTTATATACATTTTACATTTAGATATCTGGTTTTAACCGATTTTGTAAAAGAAAGCATAGCGTTAATATTTTTTTTTAATTTAATAATCTGAATAACTTCTGAAGTATTTATTATTCTATTACATAAATTAATTAATATAAACTGGAATGTTGTTGTGATGTTTTTAAATAAGTTCCCTAGAAGTTTCATGAAAGCATGTTCTGTAATTTTAAGGATAAGTCGAAATGAATTGAGTTTATATTTACTTATCTGTTGTAACATCAACTTGTCTATAAAGTATAGAGTTTTAAGAATACCATTGTGATAAATTTAATGAAGGTTCGAGAATTGAGAGTTTGCTTTTGTATTATAAATAATGAAGGCCAAAATTTATCAAAAACTTTCGGAGAATGGGTACCTACTTGCAACTGTTTTAAATATTTCTTTGCATATCATCAGATTGTTTTAAGTGAATTTCTAAATTAACAGTTTAGTTCTATGAATATTACAAAGAATGTACCACACACATTTCTTGCAATTGTTTATTATATTGAAAGCAAGGAAGCGTTCTTAAATTCATAGGAAAGATAAAGAGCGTTCTTTAATACATAGGAAGTAATAATCGATAGATTCATAAGGAGTCTCAGAATAAATTAGTTTTCATTTTATCCCAATCTCACTCACTATCTTAGTGAAACCCGCATTTAATGAAGCTAAATTCTATCTCCAAATGCCACAGCATTGAAACGACATTCAGGCATTCACAGAAGCTTAACATTTGTGTTTCATATACGTTTCAGTGGCCCGAGATATCTTTAATTATACCCATATCATTCCCACATTCCTTGCGAATAAAGATGCATGCAATTAGCGAGAGGAAATGAGGGCGGTCTACATGCACGATCGTTTCACGCCTCCCTGCCCTCTGGCAAGCTATGGAATTTCTAAATGAAACTTCTATTTTCCCTAAACCTTTTATACTTTTAAAATGAAGAGATTTTAATGGTGTGGAGGATAATAAGTGGTGGTTTGTGCACTTACTTTGTTTTATTAAGGGTTTATTTATGTGAATATTCCAGTAGGCTTATTGCAATGCATTAATATTAATCATTATAATTATTGGTTCGTTTTTGATATTTCAGGTAATTTTTCAGAGATTTTTAACGAACTTTTTGTTAACTGAGCCTTGAAAGAAGATCCTGCAGTTCGTATCAAAAGCTAACAAATGTCTACCAGGGGAAAGCCGAAGCCAGACATGTGTTTAAGCACACCAAGTATGGCTATTTTAAAATGTATATAAATATGTATAGCGCACCCATATAAAAATACGAAAAATAAAAGATGGATGACAAATAAAAACTCTTAGGCATCATTAACCTAATTATAATCCCATCATAATTCATACCCGAGTATTAAAGCCGAATTTCAGTTGAGTAAAAACATGATTAATATTGAAAAGCATACGCAGGATTCAGTGATTAACGGCAAGCAATCAACAGATTGAATTAAGCTATTTATTCAGAACGGAGCATTTTTATTAATTGGGCCGAAAACGATGAAATATGTTCGCATTTTTAATTAAAATGTGGACAGCTGACACCGTTCCATGCGTGTCCTTTGTTGATATAGGAAGAAAGCAACAGTTTTATATCAGTCTCCTAGTGATATTTCAGTTTAAAATTGAAATATCATCTTATTATGTTGACTGAACCAATTTTATCGTGATTACGCATTCATATCTCAAGAATATCATTATATGTATTTCAAATCTTTTTATTTGATAATAATATTGAATGCATTGAATGCTCCCGCAGCTTCTTCTCACTCATACTTAAATGGCAATTCCCGATCGCAGTGAGGTCGGATTCTGCCAGTGAATATGTATATTTTATATAATTGGACCTTCGAATATCATTGTTGATTTTAGAATACATCAAAGAGAATCAAAAAAATAAATAGATTAGGTTAACTCAGGCCCCGGAACCACAGACACAATAGAAAATCTGTTGTGTCTGGGACCGATCGGACCGCTTGGGGCTCAATGGGATAATTGCCAACAATTAAAAAACATTTACAACATTTAAGCTTACTAGAATTCTAAAACCAAGCTTAGTTACGTAATTTTGTTAATTAGTCACACGCAGATGCAACAAGGAAATGTGATCCTTTTACCCAATCGTAACTGCTTTTAAGTATAAAATTGCAAGGAGTCCAACCAGTCTTAGTAATCGTAATTGCATCAATTAACTTTTTATTCTCCTTTAAAACATCGCAGCCCAAATACCAAATGTTATTCATAATTGCTTCGTCTATTTGCTTAATAGTTATCTACAGAGGCGGCTCGTGACAAAATTTTATGGGTGTTCACTTGAAATAAAACACTGAAAATACATGGTGTAAAGCAGTACATTTATCAAAAAAATTACTTATAAAGGAAATACCTACATACGTCTTTCTTTTTGGTGTGCAAAAATATCTATAACTTAAAGCGACAAGACATTCGTAAATATCTGTTGTTGCTTTCATCACAACCACACAACCACGGTTTTTTTTACATATTGTTCAGATTTAAACACACGCGTATATGTTTTCGTTTTTGTGGTACATTTTTGCGTAAGATCAAGTTCAGGCCGTGGCGGTCCCTTAGCTTTACATTCAAGCCGAATTTGTAACGTTTTATCACACTTTTTAATGAACGCCACATTATAATTATTGTTGATTTTAACACTCACAAGTAATACTGATAAGTACAGGCTATTTCAACACGTATTTTATAATTTTAATTAGAAAATTGCATGAATCGCGCGCGTGCATTGAAGTTGACTCGAGAGTCGAGTGTTTGTTTATATTATAGACGTAGCAACTGGCAACGTCGCAATCGCTGTCCTGCCGGGCGGTAAAAACGAACCGGCAACGTTTGCGGGTGCGGCGCACCGAATTTTGCTACTTTTCCATAGAAAATCTTTTGTTTCACGCGCAGGGCTCTGGCAAAACCCTCTCTTTCACTCCTATTGGATTTCGTATTAGGAAATGTACTAAATCTTTTTTCATTGGAGCGCAATCGTGAGCGCACCGCTTCGCGCGTTACTTAATACAGTAGGTATTATACAGGTGTATGGGATGATGGAATGATGGATATATTCGTATTAACAGTAGTTTTAAAGATTACGATTGATTTTAAATAGTAATAATTAATGTTAATAATTAAATTAAGGAGTATGATTTTATTATAATTATTTATGGGAGTTCACTGCACCAGCGCTCCTTAGGGCGAGCCGCCTCTGGTTATCTACATCTTATGTTTTAATCAACGAAAAATTTAAGCGCTTTTTTATTCGATGCCATAAAGTGATGGAAATGTTTTAATTTTGCGTCACGACCTAGCATTGACATTGAACTTTAAATAGAGACAAGTTGAAATATCCAATTTAACTGGAAGATCATTTTTTAATATATAAACTTTATTTTGACTGAAGTGGCTAATTATTTTCTCATTCAGATACCTCCATTAAATTTATATTCCTCATTAAGAGCAAAGAAAGGTATAAAGAACCTCAAGAATCCAATTGCAACAGTAATAAATAAATGTATACAGCTTAGAAGCACTTCAATGCTATCATTGCATTCGCTAGCTCGTTATTTTAAGCACTCGGCTATCAAAGAAGCTGCACGCTTATTACAACTGCAACATTCGAACCTGTAGCAGTGTGGTCTGGTAAGGCACTCCACTTGAGAGCCCTCCACGACCAAGAGTGGTCCGTAAAAATCCACGCTTTAATTGGATGCCTAGTCTTTTATTAGCGTAATAAAATTGGATTTACAAAACCGAGCGGCTGCGTTCCGGTATTCCCTTCTAATTCTATGGTTCTTTATGAATATTGTTACTTTAAACAATTAAAACGGAGTTTGATAAGCGTTTTGAAATGCGAATTCTTGTTTTTGTTGGTAAAATGTATACGATAAGGCTAACTGCACTTCCGATGCAAACAAATATGCTACGTGCTGCTATTTGCGTGAAAAAATAATTGGATTGTTCCTGACGGAAAGAATGGTCACAGCGCGCGTGATGCATTTAAAATCTTTAGTATGTTTATTTTAAGTAAAAATATATGGAATAAATTGAATTCTCGTATTAAAAAAAAGTATTAAAATACTGTAACATACAAGTAATTCTGTCAATATATTCATATTATTTTGACAGCTACGCTACTTCTTAGGGCGCTTGTGCACTACAAGGAATTTTACTGTCCGGCATTCCGATTTTTTACGGTCCGGTTTGGCATGAAAAATCCGATGAATTGGCTTGTGCACCTGTCCGTCTTAACTCGGATCAGTGCGGTACAGTTCAAGGAAGTTTGACGGTAGAATGCTATCATATTTTTTTTGCATTTTACAAGAAACGAGTAAAAAATATAGAAGATGAAAATATATTATATTACTTCGTAAGATATATTATTCTATAAAAAGTAAAGTTCCGTAAGAGATTTAAAATGTGTGTTTCACTTATTTATTTTAATCGGTGACGAGGAGCTAAAGCTATTCCCACTTGAACTTTAACTTACCAACACTTACTTAGATAATAATTATAATAGGTCAATGTATATAAAAATAACAATACCGACTTTTCAAATCACATTGCCAGCTAAAAGGAAGTAAAACAAGAGCTTGCTTTCAATTGGCATATGCTGTAAAAAGAGTAAAATCCAAGCAAGTGGGCATTCGAAAACAATTATACCTACAGCGACTCGTAGACACAACAAACCATCCGGAATAGGGAAAAGTAAAATGTCGGACAGTAAAATTACGTATAGTGCACAAGCTAGTATATAGATTAATGGCGTGCCATACCGGACCGTAAAAAATCGGAATGCCGGACCGTAAAATTCCTTGTAGTGGACAAACGCCCTTAGTATATAATTTTCACATTCGTTTTAAACTGTGCGTACACAAACGTAGGCATAATAAATTAATCACCACTGGTATCAGATTGAAACAGCGGAACTCAGCAGGCTGGTGACGTATGGGAGGGAACATTATTGACAGTCCCATGCGAGTTGTGTTAGCCTGTAATTCAGTTACTTCCTACGCTTCTCACTGCCAGTGAACGGTCGCTGAAGACAGATTCGACGATTGAATATACCGACTCTTGGTGGATGTTGATAGATAAATTTATGCGTAGTATCTTTTTAATTATGTATTGGTTTTTGACGACCGTAGTGATTAGTGATAACGATTAGGAGTTTTATGTTCTTTCTAGCTTTCCGCCCGCGGTTTCGCTCGTTGTGTCAAAAACCGAATAAATTAAACATATTATAAACCTCCCTCTATCACTCTATGTATAAAAAACTGCCTCAAATTACGTTGATTACTTAGTTTTAAAGATTTAAGCATAGGTATATGGGGACATAGGGACAGAGGAAACGACTTTGTTTTATACTATGTAGTTATGTGTAATTTACCAAAATCTGGATTTCATATTTACCTATTACATGCTGCATTGTACTTATAGAAATATTTATTTCTGTCTATTTAAACATTTTAAGATACAAGTATATACCATTAGGATTACTTATGCTTTAAATAGTTTTGTACCATTAGGATAATGCCAATACTCAATACTGAAGAAATAATCCCAGAGATTATCTTCTTTTATGCAAGTACTTATACGACAAAAAACAAAACTCATTACCTAGCTTAATCCCGGTTTAATTATAACTTCTATATTAGCAATAATATGCGGATAGTTCTGCTATAAGTTAGGGTTTTATGAATACAGGGCTTATACGTCGCCTGGGGTATAACATTTGTGCGGTGCTCTGGTCGTATGCTGCTATTAAAACTTTAAATTGGCCGATAGCTTATAGTGCACCTTGGGTTGTGCAATATTTACTGGGATAAGACGAACTCATTAGCTGAACGCTAATTGATAAAGTTAATGTTCACGTGTTTAATATTCGATGTTTGAGTTCAGAGCTGGCTATAGGTTATGTTATCAGGGTGTAGTGAGTGAGTTTTTATAATTTTGGCAGTCGTTATTTTACTTTTCGGGTATGTAGGAAAGATTCTGGAACAATATTTTAGAATCAGATAATGTAAGTAACTGATTTTTCATCCATCGAGAAAGCCTAGATTCGGAGCATCAATGTATTATGTCGCTAAAATGGAAAGCAAATAAAGGATTCCTGTTAGGTATATTTCTTGTCATAAACTTTTAAGTATTTCATCTTTATTCAATAGTTAAATATTTAACATCAGCATGATAAATATAGAGAGTTATTAATAACGATAACAATTTTATTACAATCATATTTTAAATCAATGTATAAAGCAATTAATATTAATAGTATTACTATTCGTATAACTGACTACATTAAAGGCATTTATTGGCGCTATTATGTAACCAATTAATGAACTAATGTTCTAAATACATTACTTAAAAATTAACATGTTTTACTGGATTATACAATATGTAAAAAACGTAATAAGGTACAGTATTACAAGCTAGTCGGTCCTAATACGGAAGGCTGTATCTAATCCATACTGGCGTTAAAAAACAAGGATCTTACGAGGTTAACAGGATGCGGTAGTGAGAAATAAAGTTAAATAATAGTTCTTACTGCACTAGTTACTATATATTTATGTTTAATTAATTACTGTTTATCGGTGCCAATAAAAGGATTGAGAAAATGCATATATTCCGCATTCTTGTTGACTCCTTCCGCTATTATGCTGAAATTATAGTAATATTAAGTAATATTAGCTATTATGTATCGAGATACTTTATTTTTAAGCTATTGCATAGCTTCTATCGCGGGCCTTGAGCGCAGGGACCGAATCCAGAAATTGCGTAACGAAAAACCTCACGCTCCCCACTCCGACGGGCGCGGAGGTGTGGCTTGAAGGCACAGCATGCAATAGCTTTACCGCGGCAGTCCCCGAGTGCCACACGTCTTTTTTTGTTTTATTTGTGACGTTGTTTTAATTGAGCATAGTTTTGTAATTTACAGTGTTAATTAATTAATTCTTTTATTGCTTACTTTACTTAGAGTAGACATTAATGCAACGTTGTATTGTAGTTTGTCACGATACCGTTTTATGGAGTTATAAATTATTATTTTCTGCTTTTATTTAAGTATTTAAGTTTACATTTTAATAAGCTTGCTTTTATCGTGTTTAAAAACTGTAAAACTGTTTTTTTTTGTGATAATTATTTCGTGGAAACATGAAAATATGATTTCCACTTCAATGAACGAAAATGCATCCAAAACCGCACGCTACGTTCGCAGAATCATAGCATAATATAGGATTCATTTAAAACCATGTTTGCGGCTGGCCAAGCGAACAATCAGTCATTACGCCTTGTATAATTACTGACTGTCAGCGTTTGACGGATGACTGCGATGTGACTCTCTAGTGTGTGCTTAATAATAGGGTAAATGAGACGCGCTGTATAGTCATAAAGGCATATTGGGACGCCTAATTGGATGTGAGTTTATACTACGCAAGCTGATAATAATTATATACTTAAGGAGAAATAGATTTTGGGTAAAGGTTTAGTTAAAATTATACTTAATAAAATCAAAATTATAATAGTCAAATAATTGTAAAACGAGCAATACATTATATCTTAGTTTGATGGAAGAATAAGAGCAACTATGGAGACGAGAAAGAAAAAAGAGCAACTATGGAGTTTCTTGCCGGTTCTTCTCCGTAGATACTGCTTTCCGAATCGGTGGTAAATGTTAAAAACATGTACCTAATGACGTTTCAAAAGTGCTTCAAGAAGAAGTCTAATTGAATAAATAAATGTTTGAGTTTGAGTTTTGAGTTTGAGTTTGAATAGAGATTAATAAAAACCATTTTAAATATGGTAAATTTTATACCGTCTATAAATTTCACTACCTTACTGAATGACATACCCCTTTTATTCCACATAAGCTTTTGCTCTAGATTCGTATTTTTATATTCGAATGGACATCATAAATAAATTTCAATGCAAAATAAATTCAACAATACAATTGTTCAGTACAATAAAACATTATTATACGTCAGCCCTGTCCGACGTCCATTTAAGTCGTAGAAAATAAACTCGATTGTACGATAAAATGCATCGAGCAATATTTTAATAGCCAATAATGACATAGGTTCAGAATAAAGCGAATGCGGGTATGGAAAATATTCGAGTGGTCGAGGCCATTAAGTCGCGTATACGGCGGATCCTAAAAAAGGTCCCGTAATACAAATTTTATGTCCCATCCGTACGTGATAGCGTTTTTATCGGCCCAAGCTCTTTAGCAAGTCCTGATTTACAAATTTGTATGCGTGGAGATATTTTTCTAGTTGACCGCAATAATTTACTGAAAATGTTTGTATAGCTCTATTTACGTCAAATTCACAGGTTTTTATGCTGATGTTGAATTGTAAAAATCTTATAAAATTATAAGGTCGCTTATTTACTTATATTATATGAAAGTTTTTAAATACAGTTTCTTATTTAATGCAGCGATTTCCATTTATTTTAATTTATTGGTGTTCTATTACAACTTATACCAGCATAAACTTAAATTAGGTACCTACGTTTAGAAAAGAGAAATTCAATACATTTCGGGAACCAAAATAATCCACTATTAAAGTGATTAATTAATTTCTTACATGAAAAAGGCAATCATTTTAATGATAGATAATTTGAAAATGTATCGAAGGTAGAAATTATTACTTTCATCGCGGGAAGTGCAATATAATCAACATGCACTCAAATAGTCGAATCCATTCCGATACCAATTTTGCCATTTACGAGTTTTATGTAAGCTAAAAGGATGAACGATTATGGAATTTCGAGTGCATTTTGAAAGGATAAATATTTGAAACTGAAAAAGAGTTTGTGAATATTAACACTAACTGTGTTTTAGCTTCTTAGAATTTAGTAAAGGATATTAATAGTTGTGAGTACCTACGTAATTTTATGAAATTTAAAGAATAAATTATTCAATTCAAGTAAGAGATAGATATAGAGATCCGTGATGTATTTATTTGTGTTTAAAAAGATATGAAAATTAAACTTGAATTTTCCAACCTAGTAAGGCATTATACTATTATTAATACATTCCTCGTCATAAAAAAATATGTTTGCATTTTTTTTGGTATTGTTGAACTTACCAAAATAATTATATGTTTTTTTATATTATAATCTAGAGCTTAGATAGTGTAAAAAACGATTTTTAAGAAAAGCTTCATTCATTTTCTTATACCAGTCGTGTGCAGGATCTAAAGAAAGGCGAAATTCTAGACGGAGTGAATGCGATCAAGAGAGCGGAAAGCATGGGGACATCCTTTGTATTTAAATTAATGTATACGACCATAATATAACGCCAAAGTACTGCAGACGGAAGGCAGGATGCGCTATTCAAAATGTACCTCCACTAATGAGGGAGAGTGAAAATTTACCTCTTGAAAATAATTTCGCTGCACCTATCTTTTAAACGTGCGCTACTTTTTTAATTTACTCATTATATACTACGTGTATATGTTAATGTAGGTATCGCTCCTGTGCTACAAACGCGCTTCTGCAAGGGGCATTTGAAATTAGCCATTTTATTAAAATTGGCGTGATTTACAAACTTATGCAGCCCTATATCCAACTTTGAGTTAATATTTTCCATTAAATTAAAAGATAGATTTTTTAATTAATTTTGTAATATTGTGTTTAATAATCATTATGATAGTATTAAGTAGTTACCACTCAGATATCGACAGAATTTAATTATTATTATCTGTTTGTTTTGGAAAAACAAACCGAAGCAGTAGGCGGTTATTGTTTGACCGTGTTGTTGCGGGTTGTTTCTCGTTAGGTTGTTTCTTATTATTAAATTGACTAATATTACGCAAATGTGATATTAATTTAAACGTAATAATCAATTAAATATAATCGTGCACTTGTCGCACTAATTAGCGCATAATATACGCATTCGTAACGAATGTGACTAATGAAAGGGAAGTCATTTTGACCGCAATCTTAAAGCAATTAGGTTCAATGCCGAGGATTTGATATTTCCCGGAATTTGTTAAGTATTTTTATATTTTGTCTGTAATCCAATCATTTGTGTACCTACCTAATGTGAGAAACTCTTATGCTATACAGAATATTAATTAACTATTACAAACCTTAAATGATTAAACTGTCAATTTAGGAATAGGATTAATAGATCAGGAAATAGTGTAATTTTTTTTAAATAGTTTTATAGATTTTTGATGGTCTGTACCTATTAATGTTGCAAAATTAAATTAAATTTTTACCATACTATAAATACATTTAAAAAAGTCCTATTTTAGCAATTTTTATTAGGTATTATTCAAAAAAATCCTACATTTTAAATAAGTTATGACTACAGCTCTTATACACAAAAATGTTAAGCTGTGCAGCGTTGAAAGCGCGATTAATGAAATATAATTTAGTTCAAAATAAATTAAACAGTACGCATTAACACTGGTTTCTAGGATCCTTATTATTCAGGATTTCAACAACAAAACACCCATTATAACGGGTTAACCACATATTGGTCACACCACAATATAAATTGTTGTATTTTACTATCATTATATCAATACCTTTATACATAACATAATATATTATTAGGTATGTAGATTATATGCCTACTATATGATAGGTTTACATTTTCTACTTCATACGAAAGAAGATATTTTTGCTAACCTATAACTTATTTAAAGCTCTGACAATTATTATAGTTAATAAACCAAAAGCTGACGAGTGTTAGCTAAGTTTCCCAGACTTTGACAAACTTTAAAGACAAGAGATATCAGTTATGATATATTTGTAAGTTATTAACCTAAAGTATCTGTTTATTATGCCGTTGTCTATTATATATCAATAATTATTGGTTTCTTTAAAATTCTTGACTAAATAATAAACCAAACGTTAATCAATTAGGATTACATTATATTAACACTAGTTTCACCTGATGAACTTAGAATTCCATTCCTCACTAATCCACCAAATTATACGTAGTTACGAAACCTTGAAGTCGTAAAATCTATTTGATTCAAACTAGGATTACCATCTAAACACACACAAGATTAATCGAATAATGCTGGCTTGTAGCACACATTCGTACAGATCCAATTTGGAGAGATTATGTAAAACATAGCAAATTGCGTTTGTTTATACAAGGACATGCCGCGGTAATAATGTCGTAAATGCTTTCCGAACAAAGCCACGGGAAAGTGACGTATATTAAAATTCCGTTATAATATCTCCCCACAAATATTCCCCATTTTTTATACTCGGATTATGGTTATACAATCTCGTCCTCGAACCCGATCAAGTAAAGTATAAATTCCATGCATAGATAAATAGCATTTGAACGTTTTTCTTTTATTGAAATAAAATATTGTATACTTTTTTCGACAGATCCCAAATGATAACATTAAATGAAACCTGAAACTCGCAGTAAAAGAGAAAAATTTTGTTATATACGACTATAGGCATTAGGTATTTGAATTAAAATTACCTGTATATGGTACGGAAACAAACAGAGGTTAAAGGATGTAGTCAAAAATGATCCGGCGGTTTTTTGTCACGAATTTATACCATTTTCATGGAAAATAAATAACATTTTAGTAAAATATATGCAATTATTTTCATTTTCATTTTTTTCATCTAAAGGTAAAAACTGCTAGTAAATTACTCAAAGAAGTAGTAATTTTATTCGAGTAAGTTACTAGCGATGACCACTTAAGGCGTCCCAAAAAGGGCCATCAAATTGCGTGCCATTAATAAAACAAATTGTCAGAAA
>CAJQZN010017162.1:0-17947 GCA_907164685.1 Colias eurytheme | reverse complement strand
GTAGTACCCACCTCAACGCTTCGCTTATGAGGCGTGCAATATTACATTTATTACATATATTACATACATATTATTAACAGCTATACCAATTACCAATACCATACACCAAAATAACATTTTTTTTACAATTTTTGCCTGTCCATCTGTTTGTTCCGGCCAATCTCTGGGACTGCTATACCGATTTTGATGGGATTTTCATTGACAGATAGCTGATGTTATAAGGAGTAACTTAAACTATTTTTATACTGACATACCCCTAGTAACATTACGATTTAGAGGAAAAGATCATTTACGCGGGTGTGACCGCGGGACGCAGCTAGTGATACATAAAACGTAACACCTAATACGTATTCAAATAGGTACATATACACAAGTACTTAATTAAAATATTCTTAATCATATAAAGAACGAAAAGGCACTAATAAAATAGTAAATAGGGAAATACATGACGTCATTCTGTTCATATATGTATATTATGCAGTGTTTTTACGATGTGTGTATTTTTATGCAAGGAATTTAAATAACATGAGTCATATTATATGTACCATAAAGTATGTTCTGCTTATTTGTATGTATGGGAAGTGACCATAAAACTGTATTTTCTATGACACGTTTTGAAAGTGAAACGGTTAGAATATATGGATTGAATTTTTATCTTTCCTACAGTTAGAAAAATGGTGGCCTAATGATGAGATAATAATTCGCCCGTGGTAAATATTTACGTTTTCTCTACATAAGAACCATCCTCGTACTTCAACGAATATAATAAAAAAAGAATTATCGAAATCGGATCAGCCGTTCACACGTGATGCCGTAACAACGCGAAACGGGTTTCATTTTTAGAAAGATATAGATGACGCTAGGCAAATATCAGCAAAATGACCTTTCTAGTAGTATCTAGATCGTCTTACTCATTCACGAATAGTTTCCAATACAACATTTACCGTTCCAAAACAGGCTCCAATTTTTTATTATAGTTTTTTTGCTCCCATGAATGAAATCACCTCTTATACTATCTGTACTACGCGTAGTATGAATCATTCTTCGCGGTATAACCACAAAATACTTGGAATAGATTGTATCTGCTCTGCGTCATTGTTTATTAGTTACCCCTTTGATTAAAAGTTAAATTAATGGTCCCTACCGGTGGTATAATTAGGGTTTTAGGATTTAGGTACTATTTTTTTTTGGTTTGTTTTCAAGGCAAGCTATAACTTGAATAATATAATTTATTTAGCTTTGCTTTAAGTTTTTGAAGATTTTTTATTAAATAGATAGAGAGAGAGAGAGAAAGAAGATTAATTAATAAATAATTTGTATATTATAGGTATATTATTACATTGAACTTATATGTATAGGTACGACTAGCTACCGAGACAGAAAAAAAAGTTAAAAGTAGATCACTTATTCTTTACTTGGTGAAAGATATTTTTTTTGATGTAATATTTTAATTGTTCGTTTTTTATGTTTACCCCGTTGCTTTGACTTTTTTTATTATCTATACAGACTCTATAGTGTTTAAAAGGATTTAAAACAAAGGACAAAGTCATGAATTGATCTTTTTCTACACGATTTAAACAATTTGTTAAATTACATAAATACTGCATCAACCTTGACTGTAATTGAAAACTCGTTGCTTTTACCCGATACTGTAAAAGGAGTGTAATGTTTTTAGAACAATTGTATGTATATTTGTATATATGCTTGGTTCTATGTTAGAGATGCCTAAGTTCTAAGTTGAATAAAGGACTTGAAAATAAAGTGGTGGTTTATTTGGAATAAATAGATTTTATTTATTTATACACGGTTATACCTATAGGTAGGTACTTCTAAGGAAAAGGTTACCAATTTTCTATCGGAGTGTGTGGATATTTATGCGATTTACTATACGTATCTTAGAGTTTATGCACGGTGTTCATGAAATAGAATTAAATTCATTTTGATTTACCAGGCAAATCGAAAATTAAGTATACAATGTCACGTCTTATAAAAGTAAATCCCCGTTCTTCCTTGTAAGAAGTTTACCATATGGATGCCTTTGATTTGTGGTCAAGTTATATCGTTATTTTTCCTGTATTGCATTTGTTTATACATTCATTACTTATTTAGTAGCAATTTGGTTTAAAAAAATATAAATGAATTTTACTTACCTATCCTAATTAAAAATATATTGAATCTGATTCAATGACCAAAAAAACTGCACAGGTTTATTTCAATTAGGTTATATTTTCATTCATATATTATTTTCCTTACAAAAAAATCGTTGTTCCTGTATCACAATGCAGATTTTGTTTAATGTGTGTTTTATCGCGATACGTGCAGTGGAACACACGTAGTAGTCGTTAGGAGTCATTATTTTAACTATATGCTAAATATTCAGTAATCTGTGCTATCACTAAGAAAATACAAATAAAAATGTGGTTTTAGTAGGTATGTAGACTAGAGAGCATGGATATAACATAATATGAAGTATCATTTACCACAAATTAGCAAAAATAATGCTACTAATACAATTATAAATGCGAAAGTTTGCGAGTATAGATGGATGCACAGAACTATATCGAATGTTTATTACTCTTTCATAAAAATCTATTAGACTGATTTAGATGAAACTTTACAGTAATAGTGTGGTAATAGTTACCTATAGGTTATTTATTATTTTATTAGTTCTTAATGGTTTACGTGCTGGTTCTTGTAAATAATAGGAAAGTATTGCATCATTAAATAAACGAGCGGGAAATTTTCCCCACAAGCCGTGGGTGTGGTTTGTTATTGTTTTGTTCAGGATTTACCTGAATTTACAAGTCTCCTGAAGTAATATTGTTTTTATATTATCTATATATATATGAGTTTATTTAATATTATCACTGATTTAAATTAAGAAGCAGTTACTCGTGATATGAACTTTGAAAATTTGTATGTTGTTTGAATGTGAAATATATCACATATTTTTAAGAAAGATACCTAACTATAATTTCAAAAGCTCAGACTCCGTCACAACTGTAAAAATATAATAATGAAGTGGTATATTTCACTCTTTTTACCTAAGCGGTATTAAAAAGAGTAAAAAAAATATCTGTCTGCTTCCTATTGATCTTTAAAAGGTCAGGCTCTATTTGCTCTCCTTTTTTCAAATGTTAATCATCTAGGTACCAATTTTCAGAATACGATCATTGTTGCATTTGTAAATTATTTCGCAGAGAATATATGAAACACACATTACGGTTCATAATCATTAGGTTTAGTACTTAGGTAATTGTATGTAATTTTAAGTAATTAGAATAATTATTCAATGCATATTGCCAAGACGGCTCTACAATTGACAAATGTAAATTGAAATAAATACGCATTTATAATATTATGTGTGTAATTTTTCTTGATTTATCACATTGATTAATAAAGGAAGAAAATAGACAAGATACACATAGAAATTCTAAATGAAAATACTTCACTTCATTTTTACAAACATTATTGGTGGTAAATGTTAAAAATATGTAATGACGTTTCAAAAGTGCTTCTAGAAGAAGTCTAATTGAATAAATAAATGTTTGAGGTTTGAGTTTTGAGTTTTTTGATACTTTCATGAATCTTAAATGTACCTACTACACATATATTTAGATGTAAAGATTAAATACTTACATAATAATTAATTAACGAGTAGAATTTTATAACATACTCGTGTTCAAGACATCTGTGACACATAAAATCATCTGAATGAGAATGAATAATGCGGAAAAGAACTGTGATTCAGTCAACTCCTCGCTACTCGCAAGGAACAACAGGAAATCGTCCAATATGCCTTATCTAATTATGTGACAAAGGTATGGCCTTGCTTTGGGAAACAGAAATATGGAGCCTGTAACAAAAGTTATTTCTGAAGATATTTTTTCATAAATACTGGCACCATTATACCTATACTCATCATCATGATAATATCAACACTGTCTTTTATTTTGAATTGTATGAGATTAACATCTAGGTAACTTTAACTATATACTGGAAACATAAACTCTATAGTATGTATTAAATTACCATGATGCCTATGTAATGTGAGGCAAGTATATTTGCCCTTTAGCCCTTAATAGTATGAAACAAACTATAAATAAATGCTCTTGACTCTGCACCATATAATTAAATCAACAAAAGTGGTATCTAACCTCATCAACGTCAGGACGTCACCAATATGATTCCATTAATCCTTATGAATCACCCAACCTTGATACGAGCTATTGGCCATGTTTTATATAACCATTGTAGCGACTCGTACGCCATTCTATTTGAAACGCGAGTGCCGTGCGGACGTAACCATGGGGAGCTATAACATGTCTAAAGTCGCTTTGTACGTCCTAAATACCATTTACGCAATACTGGGCTTGGCCATAGCCGCCGCGTCCATCTGGTTCTTCTGCGAAGTACACGACTTCACGAGCTTACGGAATAGCAACCATTACTTGCTGGATTACACCGTGTACTGGCCGCAAGCTGTACCATGGATCTTCCTGATCGTCGCGCTGATGGTGATTGGAGTGTCGTGCTGTGGTTTCGCCAGTGCTCACAAGAGAAGCCGCGGTTTTATTACCATGTTTGTGACTGCGCAATCAATAGCTGTCGTATGCATGATCGTGGCTGCTACCCTGGCGCTAGTTTTCGCTGACAACAAATCCACTGATGACTTCTTTAAGGACACCATATGGGATGTGTACTTCCAGTCGAAGAACGATCGTGAAGTCGCCTCGTCCTTTGGTTTGATCGAGCGCAAGTTGCACTGCTGTGGTGCCGACAGTCCGAGGGATTACAAGAATTGGAAGAACGAGTTCCCGATGTCCTGCTGTGACACTTATTATCATGGATTCCTGGATACCTACACTATAGAATGCGAATTTACTAACAAATTGGCGAATGAAAGGTACGGCTGCTCGACTGTGGCTGCGCAGTATGCGCGCATTGCGATTAAAGTTCTCTCCGGAGGTTTGATCTTCACTGCAATTATCGGGCTCCTCACTATGGGTGTAGCGATAGCCTTGTCGAAGTCATTGGAGAAAAAACGAAGAGTTCAAACGTTGAAGAATGAATCTGAAAGCAAAAAGGTTCTATTGTAAGGTGTCAAGGCGATCTACGTAAGTACAAAACTTGGCCAAAGATTAACGCTTATTAAATAGTTTTATAACGTATTAAGAGCTGATTTTTCGAACTGATACACTTCAGATAATAGATTTAGTCTATCTCTTTCTTTTGTATTGAATTGTGTGAGATATATTGAAAAATCGGCCCTCTTTGTAATACATCGGTGCTGTATTTATATCACATTTAATTAAACGATTCAAAGGTTTTGAAATGCTGTAGATTCTACATGTTTTGTGTTATTTAAACATGTTTGAATCTACGTTTTGGCCAAGTTTTTAATGGATTGAAAACACGTTTGTTGTGTATAGAGATGACATCATGTAATAGCCCAAGCGATCAGCTAGGGTTGCCAACAACATTATTTGAGATTTATTTATTTATTGTAGAAAAATCTACGTTTTTACCAACAAGTTTAAATTGGTCGTTTTATGTATCGTTTAAAATGCGAACTAAGTGACCCTTGCAATTATTATTATAATAGTTATTTAATGTATAATTTTTTATGTAAACAGAACAATAATATTACATTGTAAGTCTTGACAAAGGATTTGATAAAGTGGAAGATAGAAGTTTTTTTTTAATATTTTGTGAACCAATGACATTTAAAGATATAGGCCGTATGGGTTTTAAAGACTGCACTTTTTAGAATATCTAAGTTAAATGGGACCCTTTTAGCATTAAGTTTTATTTTTGATTTAACTTAAAGTACACTTGAAAGGCATAACGTCCACTTTAATATGTAATTAAGTTAGATATTACATAATGTAAATATATAGGTAAGTATTAGGTTATGTTATTTATATTTTGTATGTGTGTTGTGTCAAAAAGTTATTTTTATATTTTTATATCACTTTAACCGGTTAAAGTAAGTAAATAATTTAAGTGTATAATTGTAATAGGTTTAAAATCAAAATTAGTTTTAGTGAGTATTGTAATAAAAGTCGAAATCTCATATTTTGCGAATGCTTTTATTAATGTTTAATTTTACACATTTTTATTGTTTTGTTCCATTTTCTTCATGAAAAAAAAACAAACGAAGAAATATTCGATTCTCATGATAATGATAGTAATCGCATTTAATAAAATCGTTTACCGCCTAAAATTAAATGTAGGTTTTATTAAAATGTGTAAGCCCTATAAATAATTTCACACAAATGATCTAAGTTGTGTGTTTACTTCTGACATAAGCGAAGTATTTGATTATTTTATGTGAATTTTGAAGATTATGTAATCGTTATTTATGCGAAGTAAACAACTTGAAATTTAACATACCTTTTTATATAACTTCTTTTGTTGTTTGTTTAAACAAAACGAGCACATGCAAAATATTGTATTTATGTTTGAAATAGTTTTGTTAAATACATTGTTTTTATGTAATTCAGTTGAATTAAATTCGGCGTATCCGTTTCAGAATATTAGTGATTACGACATATTAACCACCGTTTAAATTTAATAGTTTTGTTAACTATGTATTATTTTATATATATAATTTTGTGTCATAACATGGTCCAATTTAGTTAATAATATAATGAAGGCGGGAAAATGTAATAATCTCGATATAATAATATTTATTTGTAAATATAGATAACTATTATAAGTCTTATGAAATATTTGATTATGTATTTTATGTACTTGTATTATATATAAAAATTCACTACTATTTGTCTTATTTATTTCTATGACCCTGACTTTGTATTACAGGAAAATACCTAATAGGTATATATGATCTATGACTCTATTTTATTACCAAATTTCATACAATTACTTTTGTTAATTAAACACGAGTTCGTTTCTTTAAATAAAAAACAAAAGTATATTAAATATTACAATAGTAATTATTGAACCCACGACCTTTACTACAATAGCCACTAACTACTAATCTAACGGAGTCATTATATTAACATTACTTTAAAACGACTGCGTTTCATAAAGATAAGAAAACACAAACAACCATATAGCTTGGTCTTTACCCAGTATGAAATGTCATACATTTGATAGATCTACTTCACTGGTTCATTATTGTAGAACAATTATTTTTACTCACGTATGGGTTTTTACGTTTGACATAGAAATAAAAATAGTTTTTAATAGGAAAAGGAAGTTATAAGCCTTGTAATAGCTTGTACTAGAAGTTACACTTAAATTAAATACTTTTTAACTGATTTTAAACGCGATTTATTCAAATATGGAATTATACATAGGTAAGACAATGAATAAATGACGTTTAAAATGCTCTAGTCTATTTCTAATAGTAAAAAATCACATTTATATTTTATAGTAAAAAATGACAAGTAACATGAAAAATTTAATCAAAAAGTGTTGATTCGCCTATCAGGAACTTTATCAGCAAGTTGTGCAACTTATAGTTACAATGTCCTAGTAAATAAATTGTTTGACTAGCCAAGTGATGTCACTTGAATACCAATAGTATAACGGATATGGTTCCGTATTCCACGTACTTACCAAATATTAAATAAGAGAAACGCCTTGGTATTTGTAACGGTCTATTGTAGATACATTAAGAGGATTTTGACAGACAGACAGACATTAGTTACGCAATTTTCTGTTGCGTATCAATTGATTATATTGTAAAATTAAGATTCGTTATATTAGGTTTTCAATTAATATGAAATAAAATAAATTTAAATGAATTGGTCGAAAAAGCTTACCAAAATAAAGCGTGCTTTGTCCAAATATTACTTCATTGTCTATCAATGTTAATAACTTCACGCTTTCCGTCTGCGGCTTCGCCCGCGTTTTCAAAGAAAAACCCGCATAGTTCCATTCCCGTGGGATTTCCTGGATAAAACCTAGCCTATGTTGCTCAGTGAAGATGCAGCTTTCTAATGGTGAAAGAATTTTTGAAATCGGTCCAGTAGCTTATGCGTACAAGCCATACATACATAATTACAAACCTTTCCTCTTTATAATAATATAGTATACTATAGTATAGATAAAACTGAAAGTCCAAAATAATTTCAAAAACGGACGTAGAATTTCGCTATAGTAGCGACATCTATATTTAAAGCTTGGAATTAATATTTTTAGTACCGGTTTTTTATATAATCTGTTTTCTTTTGTCTCAATGGAAATCTTCTTCACACGAAGTACTTAAAAATATGCAAGAACATGGCGCCATTTTGTATTGAATTAAGTACTTATTACCTATTTTAAATAATCTAAACATGACAAACGTCTATTAAAAAAATATGTATCTAATAATCAATAATTGAACATCTCTAAACATAGTAAGTAAGCATTAAATAATTAAATAATAACTTTCAAATGACACACATTTAGGTACGAGCGGAATATTAAAATGGCTCACCATTTGTGCAAACAATGGCTTGTATATATATGTATAATATATAATTATATACTTTGTGTACTTATATGCAATGTCTTTGTTATTGTACAATACAGCTGGTTCTAATGTTTCGATGGGGAAATGAAAATTAATAAAGTAAATTAATTAGTTGAAAATTACTCTTTATTATTATTATGTTATTGTTTTATTTTTCTTAATTAAATGAGGAATTTACCCATATCATATTATCCTACTTAATATTATAAATGCAAAAGTTTGTGAGGATGTATGTGTGTTTGTTACTCATTCGCGCCAATACTACTGAACCAATTACAATGCCATTTAGCACATATATAGAGGGTAATTTGGATTAACACATAGGATAGGTTTCATCCCGGAAATCCCACGGGAACGGGAACAATGCGGGTTTTTCTTTGAAAACGCGGCCGAAGCCGCGGGCGGAAAGCTAATATACTATATTTATAATAAGTAAAATGTAATTAAGAATCGGTCACCATAATATGTGTTTCAGAATCTGTGTATTAACAAATAAGAAGCTGCTTATCTCCTTGTTAATGATATTCTTGTATTTAAAGTATGAAGAAGAGACGCATTTAACATATGAACAATTTAATTAGAATTATCAAATCCTTCACCTTGCGAAGGCAGAGCTTACATACTAACGTAAGAATAAAGAATTTTTTGGTTTCAAAACAAATCATATAAATATTACCGTTCTAACATTAATCATTGATATTAGTATAGGTCCATATATACAGTTGAATAGTTTTCCATAAAATTACATAACAGTTTCACTTTAGTTACGTAAGATCATTCGGAATGATAATCAGGTGTGACACGCTTTTGTCGACTTTTCTGTATGTTTGTAAAGAAAAAATATTAACATGTATTGCTTAACGTCGTTCACTCCCAGATGACATGTCGTAACTTAGGAGTATTTAAGTTACAAGTTACTTTATAAGTATGTAGTAGGTGTATTGTTATTTTGTAGGTTCTTACGCAAGCAGACTATAATAAAATAATAAATGTTGCTAATAATAAATGTTTATACAATAATATTTGTAAATACTACTACAGTAGGGTCTAAGACCCTAGAAGAAGATAAGGGTAACCCTGGGTTCTAGAATTTTACCATGACGTTTAAAAGCAGCATTAATTCCAGAGTGTGGATAATGACAGCGCTATATTATGTACTAGCTGCGCTTCGCGGTTTCATCCGCGTAGCTCCGCCCCTTTTGGTCTTAGCGTGATGATAATATATAGCAGCTTCCTCGATAAATGGACAATCTAACAGTCTAACACCCAAAGAATTTTTCAAATCGGACCAGTAGTTGCTGATATTCAAACAAACGTTCAAACAAACTCTTCAGATTTATTATATTAGTATAGATATATCATAGTATAGATAGATAGATGAGTCATTTAGAACCTAGCGCCATATCTTTCCCACTCTGGAAATAATACTGCTTTAAGACATCATGGTAATCTTTAAAGCACCACACCACCACGCTGGCCAAGCGCGGGTTGGCAGATGTCACGTGTCGTCGATCTTTTCTTCTTTGGTATTTCCGGTTACTTCGTGATGTTTGATGTTTTACTTCACCGATTGGAGTAGTGGTGTTGACAATTTGCAGATAGAGTAAAAAATCTATATAAAGTTAACTTTTTGCACGCTTAGATAACTATCTATATATTATATTATATTTGTATCACATTTCTATTAAAAACAATTTACTCTATTTATTATTACCTGTTTTACAATCAATCATCATACGAACATACTACTAATATAAAAGAAAATCTAATTAAATTGTAATCAATATCTATAGCGTTATCTAATAAAGTTAACAATTTGCTTAATAATTATTTACGGTTATTTTAACTTCAATGTAAATTATGAATCATCACAAAATATACATAATTATAGGGGTGTGTCATAACTCAGACAATTGTAGAGGCATTTTAAAAGGTATCCATTTATAGTTTAATATTTCAAAATATGTAATTCTGTTTTAAATGCATATCTACCAGAAATGGATTGCAATGCAAGCTTTTAAATTATTCACACATTATTTCATAGAAAGGTGAAATAAATGAATTTTTTAATGTTGAAAACTCCATCGAAAGTTGTTCAGCTGTTCTACTGAATCAAACAGACCACGGTAGATAAAATTATTTTTGAATATTCTGACGCATATAATATAAACTTAAATATAATGTCAGAATAAATTTATCAAAATTAAAGTGCTCTTAATTAAATTATTTACATTAAATTATCACATTTCTTGTTAAAACGTTTTATTTGTATTCATAATAATTTACTAAAAACACTGGAAAAATATTCACTGATACATTTTTCCAAGAATTGATAGTTGTAATTTGATTTGCAACGGATGATATTAAATTATAAAGACTAGTTAATTTCTGTGGCTTTGTTCACGTTAAAAAATACCTACATTGCGGGCAATAAATAGTAGAATCGAGTGTCCCCTAGTGGGGTATGGGCACAGAATAGTTAATAGTACAGGTAGTATGGGGAAGATGCATTATACATCTATTTCACTGATCGATTTTCTTTTGGGACAAGTAGATGATAATATTCTATGTCCTGCCAATAGACTATTTTCCACTGGATATCGAACCTATGACCCGTAGGTTATATAGATAGGCCGTAGGTAGTTTAATACTGTATCAATGAGGTCTAAAAAAAAGAATTATTTCAGACTACATTATACCAGTGATTATTTTTCCGACCCAAATATCGACCAATAGAATTGCACCATTCGACGTCACGTGGTACAACCTACATGGTATTATACTGATAATTTTTTGAAAATTTTCTCTGGTCGTTGACGTCAAACTGACAGGTTCAATTCAATTGTGAAATTATTGGTCGACATTTGGGACGGAAAAATAATCTCCCGAATACCACACGAGCTTCAAAATTATCTGGCATTTCCCTCAAGGTTCCCTGCAAACAAATAAAGTCGTCAAGTTTTTCAGGAAAAATCACTCGCGCTTCGCGCTCGTGATTTTTTAACCTTGACTAAAAACTTGACTCCTTCATTTGTTTGCAACGAACCTATCGGAAAATACCCGATAATTTTGAAGCTCTTGTGGTATTATAAGTGAAAATTACATTTTAGTACCGTAAACTTATCATAAAACTACAGGTTCATTGCTATAAATACAGCTTCAGTATGTATGTTGATAAAAATTACAAACATACATGATATACAACTACGAATATAGAGTGAAGCACTTAATTAATATGTTCTTAAATTAAAGCTCATATCATTGTATGTGAGTTTAATAATATAATAATTGGGTATAAAATACGTGCACGGTGCAGTTCCAATAATATTACATACGTATATTAATTAAAGTTTTATTTATATTTAGTTTAAAAACGATATAATAATTGAGACTCAATTATATGACTTCATAAATTTAAATTTATGTAGTCATATAATTACTGTAAGTACAATGAATAATTCCGTTTAAATAAATAAATAATAAATAAATAGTCTATCTATAATATTATATCTGACCATTTTAACTCGATTTAAGATAAATTTCGAGAGCTTAAATTGATGTTAATGAGCTTATGCAGAAGGTTTATCAACGTTTTCTTAAACTTAAACTAGGTTTACAAAATGACGTTATTTCTATAATTTTTTTACTCATTTAAATAACAATGCTGCAATATTTCTTGTGAGAATTTAGTAAATTAATTAAAGATATAAAAATTTGGTAAATCTCATTAAATTACAGGTTTTCTACGTTTTTGTGGTCTTTTTGTTAATTAATTACATTATTCTTTATTTGAATACAAAATTCAACAGGAAAGCCTTTATTATAAACCTCCTTTTTTGGATATTGGTAGAATGACAGATAAAAGAAAACTATTTCCTGTTAATTAAGTGTTATCAAAATTTGCTCATCTGTTTTAGATTTAAAACTTACAATTATGACTTCTTGCTATGTTCATACATGAATGTAACATGAAACATAAAAATACATGCAATATTGCATTGCATATAGTAACTTACCACAAGGCAATTAATTAAAACTACTTTTATGTATAAAAACATACTATATATTGTTAAAATTGAAAAGTGAAAACACCTACTTCCTATGTAATTGCCAAATAAACTAACCAAGTAGTTACATAATACGATGACCCAAAAGCGTTTTGTTTTCGAAGCTTTGGGAAGCCAAAGCTTCAAAAACAAAACTTCACAACAACAAATACAAGGCCACTGTATAGGTACCAACAGTTACCCAAAACACTGCGCAAAATAAGCAAGGTCACAGTATACCAAAGTTGTGTACCAAAAGCTCGGAATTCCTACCAAACTTTAACCTTCTAAAATATAACCAAAATACTGGTCAGGCAAAACAAAATCATCACTTTCGTTTTCGGCCTTGATGACGCAACACGACAGGTACAACTTAACTGTGCCATCGACAAGCCATGCTAGGAAAATCACGTACTACGACTTTTATACGATACGACGTTGATGCGATATCGGGGGAGTGTCGTATCGTTATTTAAAGCTAAATAAAAAGATCGTTTCAATCTAGCTAGCGAGGAAAATTGTGATTTACTTTAGTCAAAATTACTTAATTTTCAGAATGTTTATAAATATTTCATGTTTAGATTTAGTCTAATACCTATTTGATAATAAATTAAATACCAATTTAATTAGCACGATAAATAAGAGCGAAACATCTTTCAATAAATATTAATGTGCATAGTTTGGTATTTTTGTGCAATATATTATATAGCAAATTTAATTTACTTTTTCATATGGAATAAGGTAATTTAAATTATAATATATTAATCATATCTATTTCAAAGACTTTATACACTGACTAAAAAGATACAATACATGAAACAAAGTTAATTTATCCATTATCCATATTATATAAAAAACATATGCTTTTAATGATTTCAGTCAATAGAAATGTTAATATTTTTTGAGAAAAGCAATAAATAAATGACTAATTATCTGAAAATTTTACTTTCTATTGCGTATAAATATACTATCTAAATTTAATGTACATAAATGAGCTATCTAAACGATCAATTACACAAATAATTTATACAATACAAATCGTCGCATATAATAAAACACAATTAAACAAGTGCCAGTATTAACTAATGCGAACAAAAGTTAACTAATAATCTCATTACGCCAATAAAACGTAATTGTATCAAATGACATATCACCCGTGAATCATAACGACATTAAAATCGCAGTCGTGTCGCCGCTAACAAACACACCCGTTCTAAGCTCCAATCTAGGTGTGCGCAAGAGTTTATAAAAGTACTCGCATCATTGCACCGCCTCTCATTTAGTCATCGACAACGAAACGCGACAGACGTGTCAATATGGGGAAAGAAGAAATGATAAAAGGCGTGCTCTATGTTGTGAATGTGTTGTACGCAGTGTTCGGTTTTGTGACCGCGGCCACCGGGATATGGTTCTTCGTGCAGCTCTCCGAGTTCGTCGCTCTGAGGAACAGCAACCATTACCTGTTGGATTATAGAGTGTACTGGCCGCAAGTGGCGCCATGGCTGTTCATACTCCTCGGCTTGTTTGTTATGATGGTGGCGTTCTGCGGCTACTGCGGCGCCAACCGCGAGAGCAGGGGCCTCCTCGGAATGTACGGAATCTTCTTAATCCTCATCGTCATCGGACAAGCGATATCTGCTACTCTAATATTCATATACGTTGATGGTGAACACACGGACCGCTTCATTAAGGATACAGTGTACGACGGATATTACAATTCCCAATCGAACCCTGATGTATTCAAATCATTCGGAAGGATTGAAAGGAAACTGAAATGCTGCGGTGCGAACGACGCTCGAGATTACAGAAGCTGGAGGAATGATTTACCACTTACCTGTTGCCAGGACAGTTACTACAGAGCTACATGTGACTTTACGGACAAAGAAGCTAACGAGAGACTCGGTTGTGCGAAGGTGGCTGCAGTGTACACCAAGATTATAAGCTCGTCCATCGCCGGTGCGTCTCTCCTCATATCGTTAGTGGAAATAGCTGGTGTGATTCTTGCGTGGAAACTGTTCCATTCGCTAAGAGAAGTGGAACATTACCTCCCTGAAAGGAAAGAAGGTGAAACGGAGTGCTAGTTCGGGACCGTGCTTGTACAAACTGCCATTATGAACGAGCTTGTGTTAAGCTGTGTATACACGAAGATCCGAGGGGCCGTGCGGTTGGCAGCTTTAATGGATCGTGACGCAACGTTACGCTGCGCTCACCTTGCATCTTAGTATATACTCAGATTAACTTAACCTTGACACTGTTCGACCGAATTCATTTTATATAGTAGATCACCACCGATTCTGTTAGGACGATTCGAGCCGACACTGCCTGAAACTTTTTCTCCTGGAAATCGGCTCTATCAAGGTTTCTCTGTAGGGTGTAAAGTTCGTTTCCTTTGTCAAGGAAATATCGAAATCTTTATCCCCACCTAGTTTAAGACCGCGCGTTACCATTTTTAAAGTATTATTATGTTATTCGTAAGCTATTCATAAGGTTATCGTAATCGACTCCATAATTGGCATTCCATTTAGATAGAAGCTGTTATTTAATCTTTCTTTACTGTATTAGGGTCAATTTCGTGGGGGGGTCATAACTGCGCCTGAACATTCGAGTGGGTTTAATCAACTCCTTCCTCGTTAAACGTGATTCATTATACCTGACTCAGCTTCAATTATACCCGAGACATGTGACACTTTACGATGTTTTCCATTCATCGCTCGCTGGGAGGTTACGCAACGACTCTTTATGTGGTATTTCATCCATGGACGACTACTTAAAGTTGTTTATCGAGGTCGAGCATGAGAAAATTGTGACCTCAAACGCTCGGTTATCGAATAGGCTAGAATTGAGCTCTATTGCTTATTCAATAAACATCTTTGTTGGTATTACCTACTTAAAATTTACGCAACGTGTGTTGGAAGGCTTTCACAACCTGCGTTTGGAATAAATTTGGATATGCCCTAAATTCTGTGTTCGCGACTTGTCCGTCTTTAATTAAGTCCGTCCTTTCGCCATATTTTATAAATATCTCTTAGCATTTGCCAAAGAATATGTTAAAAATCATATTCATATATTTTGCATGCAATTTTATAGTTTTATTATCACATCACTGAGCTCTAAGTTATTTTTTTACGATGATAATATAAATCGACACTAGTCTTAAGTTTTGTTAAGTAAAGAAATTTTTTAAATATATATTTTATAAATACCGCTGTCTTTTATTTATCTTGATTACTTACTTGATGAGATCATTATAATTATATTGCTTAATGACACTGGCATATTAAAATACATTTTCTTAGTATAATATTTTGTAGAATCAAAATAATTGATTCTGGTTTTCTTTAGTTTAGTTAATTATGACATCATTTAACTGATTTTTATCAATGAAATGAGAATATTAATTAAAAACAAATTTGCTTAGATAACAATCTAGAATGTAAATTTACAAAGAAAGTCATTATAAAAATTATTAAACAAATTTTTTTAACTAGATATATTATGATTAAAAAACTACAGATTTTTTGCTCGCTTTCATAAAAAAAAATGCGAGTAAAGCCGTACAGATAAATTAGTATTACGCAATATAAGTGAAAATTTTCTTTTACATACAAGAGTGCAATGAACTACTAGAGGTATTTCCTGTATTTACTGTTTTTATTCTTATCTATTGTATAACCTTATCAGTAGATAACAAACGACACATTTTGTTGTTAAACAATTTCAAATTTAAATAACTTTAACTTCTTTAGGCGCGTTGAGACTAAAATTTCAAGGTCACGTCATGGCAATACCGTCACGTCATGTAGTGGCGATGATTTTGGCATCTTTGAATCTTGCCAAAGAAGTTTCACTTCTGACACGTGTGCTCGGCAAGCACGCTTTTTTGTGTAGGTCAATGTTGTCTATCTCTACATTGCATTTTGTCATAATCAGCCAAGCAATTGAGGTAAATACGTTTGTTTTTGTGTTCGTTTATCAAGCTATAGAACTGCTAAACAGATTGCAATCGGTTACGCACGTTTTACTATACAAAGGAAGGCTGTTATTTACCGGTTTGTAAAATATTTTTTTAGGCTCCTAACTACGATTTTTAACAAAAAATATGACTGAATAATCTTAAAAAAATATAGAGCAATGGAATAAAATAATGAAAAATATAATAACATGAAACATAAGATGTATTTTATAAGTGAAAACTACACTAAATTGTGTTAATTGAACAGGTATTTAAATATAAAATTCGAAAACATTTTAGTATGATGTAACATCTTATGACGTAGGTACCTATGTATATTATCGTAATAGGCACATCAAATTCTCTTCCGGTCTCCACGGCCCTAATATTTCGCAGCAAAATATAAAAATTAACATTATTAATACAATTTAGAATAAAATATGAAAAACTGACAAGAAAAACTCGTCTATAAGGTAGGTACATGGTAGAATATTTTCCTCACCGTGACTCACGGTATAAGGATTTGAATTTTAATCAGTTTTGCTTATACTTTGTCAACAAATATTAACGTGGAGGTTAACACGATTATTTTATCCATCATAATTATGAAATTATCCTATCCTATCCAGTATCCTATCCTTCCTACTAATATAAATGCGAAAGTTTGTGAGGATGTGTGTGTTACTCTTTGACGTAAATACTACTGACCCGATTTCAATGAAATTTAACATGCATATAGAAGATAACTTGGGTTAACACATGGGATAGGTTTTATTCCGGAAATCCCACGGGAACGGAAACTTTGCGGGTTTTTCTTTGAAAACGTGGGCGAAACCGCTGGCAGAAAGCTAAAGCATACTTATATATCATAGTTTTAAAATCTCGTTTCAGGAAATACAAACTCAAATATTTAATTATTCAACTAAACTTCATACAGCGCTTTTGTTATCTCATAATACATGGAATTTATTTCACACAAGTTTTTAAGCAGTTTCTACGAAAAAACGGAATACTATTTTAAAACCATACTATACATATTAAATATGTTTTTATACAGGGTGTCCTACTATTGGTATACTAAGCACGAAGAGGCTCGTAGTTTAGCATACACTGATCACGTAAAAAATACTTAAACAACAAAATTACGTCAAAAATTTTTTGCTAAATTTTTCCTGTAAATCCATGTTTTCTTCTCTAGCTTCGCGCAGCCGGCATATACCGCTTCACTAATGTGAGCACTTTGTCTATGAAAACATAATGCGCTGGTGGTAAAGTTGGGCGGGTTTCTTGTTACGGGTGTACACATAGAGTTTTAAGAATTCATCTATTTGAAAAAAATATGCGTCTGGAATTTTATAAGTATTTTTTACGAACACAGCGTATGCAAAACTTTAACCTCCTTTGAGCTTAGTATACCAATAATTTGGAAAATCCAAAAGTGCACGCCTCATAATTTTTTTT
>CAJQZN010017161.1:0-20175 GCA_907164685.1 Colias eurytheme | reverse complement strand
TATTATTGAGGAACTATGCAGAACTTACATATAATATAATTATATATATTATGTAGCAGTCACATGAAATACTGCCTCAGCAAAATATACTCGTTTATATTAGATAAACAATTTAATCAAGTCTTTATTTACTAAACCATTTACCTACTCTAGACCAAGAAAAAACGCTTTCAAAGTTATCAAATCTTTCAAAAAACCAACATTACGTATGTAATCCAATGTCCTGACATGTAGACCGTGAAAGGCCTGTCCTAAGCGCAAAACTTGTATATTGTTTTACAAAGTTTCAGGCTCACGCTCCCGGCTGTTATTAGAAACAATGTTTTAGTTACAAAGCAATAACGTCAAGCACTACGCGTAACACACTATACGCCGCGAATCTCAACGAGAACAATGGGCCTTTGTTGCGTCTTCCGTCGCAGCTATAATTATGGGATTATTTCATTTATTACACGGAGCTTTGTGTTATTTAAGCGCGATTTCGCTTAACGGTGTTAGCGGGATTGTGATCGTCTATTGATATCGTGTATACTTGAGAAGAAATAGATAAATGGGTTCACAAAATGTTTTTAAGCTATTGCATAGCTTCTATCGCGGGCCTTGAGCGTGGGGACCGAATCGAGAAATTCCATAACGAAAAAACCTCACGCTTCCCACTCCGACAGGCTTGGAGGCGTGGCTTGAAGGCATGCTATGCAATAGCTTTACCGCGGCAGTCCCCGAGTGCCACACGTCTTTTTTTAATAACGTGAAAACATTGAATGATTCTTTTTAAAGCAGAGATAAAACACAATATAATAACCGCAATGTTAGTTTTTCTATCATGATTAGATTGATTTATCTAGATGGACAAAACCATCAATCTTACACAACTAGATATCTATTATGTTTGTAAAGTGATCGTAAGTAAGCTTGGCAAAAGTACTTCAATAGTGCAAAATCATTATTATTCCTTCTATGATATGATTTCACTATGATTTCCTTACTTCCTTGATAGCGTAGAGTACGTAGGTAGTAACGTAGAGCGTAGAGTAGTAGGTATAGTGGGTACCCCCCCAACGGTCCAGGCCTTGTCGCGGCGGAGGGGCTCAGTAGCTCAGAGTTATGGCCCTCTGAGTGAAGCGAAATTGGACCAGCGAGGGGCTGAACGGCTGGTTTAGAGTCGGGGAGATTCGACCGGCCCGACGGCCAGGGCTAGGTGTGGCCCAGCGGCCGCTGCGGCGTGGGATGGCGGCCAGAGGTCGTGGCTTGGCGGACCCCGTGTCTACTAGGCAAAGGTGGCGCTGATCGGCAGTTAGGGTTGGAAAGCCTCGAGGGGGGTTCTAGTGGTGGGCCTGGAAACGGGCATCTGCTGGGCGGGACACGCGGTAGAGTCGTAACCGTTCCCGCAGTTCCGTCCAAAGCAGCGCGATGGAACAGAGTGGGGTTTTAGTCGGTAGAAATCCGACATAACCACGGCTCCATCCCCGGGTATCTAAGAAGATTTCCCCACTATAAAAAAAAAGGTATAGTGGGTACAACATCCTACAATGTTGTCTAAATCATATTATTATCTCCTCTTACAGCGTGGGTTGTAATGGAATTTACCACAAGTAATGAAGTGTTTACTGTTTACTATCTAATCACATTCGATTCAGTAATTAATAAACAAGTCATAAATAAAACAAAGCTAATTTCAAATGCGATAATTATTCCCTTGAGCCATGAAATTATTAATTCATCGGGTGTTCGCAAGCGCAGCACAGACAAAATATCAAAAGTACAGACGCATAATTAAGATTATCATTCGTGTCGCGAACATGAATAATGAAAGACTTCTTGGGGTTGTAATTTAAACTTTATTACGGAGGCAATAAAACTTTACGGTCCCAGTGACCCTGTTCGAACTACGCGAATGACTTATCAAAGTAGATCTGTTCCACAGCTGGCATTTCATCATGGTTTTGGAGCGTCGATATGCGGTACAAGTTATGAGAAACTGTTCCTTCTCTCCTATACCAACAGTTCAACAGTAGTTCAATCCAATGGCATACATAAGGTACTACCTATGTGGCTTATATTCTATGACACTGCACTGTATTTCCTTCTTCTCTAAGGTTGGCTTTTATTAGGTATGTAAATTAGCTTAATCACTCTATCTATTAAAAAACCGCATCAAAATCCGTTGCGTAGTTTTAAAGATTGAAGCATACAAAGGGACAGAGAAAGTGACTTTGTTTTATACTATGTAGAGATTATATACTGAAAACATGGATTAACGACCCTTTTAGCTACGATCTAGGAGATCTTTCATTTTTTAAGTTCAAAAACATATTTTAACGAATATATGTTTTCACAATTGAATACACAATATTCCTTTTTCCCGCTTCCACTTACCCAGAACACTTCAACTGCGAAATAAATAGATAAATAAACACATACACATTATAGACGACTAGCTGTGCCTCACGGTTTTACCCGCATTTTACCGCTCCTATTGGTCTTAATGTGATGATATAATATAGTCTATAGCCTTCCTCGATAAATGGGCTATCTGAAAGAATTTTTCAAATCGGATCATTAGTTCCTGAGATTAGCGCGTTCCAACAAACAAACAAACCTCAGCTTTATATTGTTAGTAGTATAGATTCCATTCCCGCCTATAGCTTGCACCACCCGTCCCCAGTATTCTACAAACCACAGTGCGTTAATATAATACATATAACTACTCTGCTCTCTTACACTAACCCAAAACACTACAATATAGAAATAATCAAAACCACATTGAAGGATATCCTCTGACGCCTATACCCTGCACCCTCCATATTCTACAAAGCACAGTGCGTTAATATTTCACACAGAGGTCATACCGGGACGGGCCACTCTATAAATTAATTTCGATCTCGGATTATGAAGGAATTTATCCCTAGCTCCGGGAGCTATTGCTCGAAGATTTCAATACCGATTTACAAGCTCTGCGATTGGCACTTTTGTGGATTATGGATTAATTCAAGATTTAGAGAAATCCGATTAAAATATGAATAACGATTTGTGGGTAAAACCCTTATGGATTTATGGCTGATTAATATAATAAACTGATATTATAACGAGGAAATACATTGTTTGTTTATTACGATTTATTATTGTTTATTTGATCGATTTTATAAAATTTTATTGTTGTAAAGTTAGTTTCATCTTTAATGAGAATATATGCTTATATGTATGTATTCATGCCAGGCTAAGCCAGTAGTTACACATATTTTTGTTATACATAATATTATTAATTTATTATTATTACAATACATTAAAAACTTGAGGAACAAAATTTTTACCACTTCTTATAAATCGAATATTATAATAATCATTGAATTGTTCCATATACTCGTATTCCACAAAATTACGTAAATTTATTTCAAGTTTTAAGACCAAATACACAAATAACACCATTTACAAACAAAATAAACATAATTTACTATACAATAATCCACCATGGACCAATATTAGAAAAACATTTATGGAACCGAAATGTTCTATTTATTGTTTAGATGGCGAAAAACATTGACAAGTAAATAAGTCCGTAGGAAATAATCACAACTCAAATCATTTTGAGCAAAAGAGATTTTTGTCTTCGTATTTTATTTTTAAACGAAATCGTCATGTTTACCCGAAAAATGTATACGTCTAGGGCCAATTTTTCAATGCTTGGATAAAACTTATTCGTCGAATAATGTATAAAACTACCATTTTAAAAACGTATTCTAATTGCCCGTATTTGACAGTTTACGTGACATTTTAATATTATCGTGTAATACTTTATTAGACGGATAAGTAATTTTATCCAAGCATTGAAAAATCGGCCCTAAATAGTATTACAGATTCTATTGAACTATTAAAAATCTTAATCTTAATATATATATAAATCTCGCGTCACAATGTTTGTCCTCAATGTACTCCTAAACCACTTAACCGATTATAATAAAATTCGCACACCATATACAGTTCGATCCAACTTGAGAGATAGGATAGTTTAAATAAGTAGGTACCACGGGCGAAGCCGGGGCGGGCCGCTAGTAAATTATAATTTCAAATCTACTGAACTCTTTTTAAGGATTAAACTGCTTTTATACGGATTGCCGTATTACACACACAAAAGGCAGCTTTTCCAATTCAAACACGTGCAACCTAAACTTGTGCAGATTTACTCTTACACCGTTACAGCGATTCCTTTAAGACCAACCCGAGCGAGCGAACAACCGTACTATCAGAACAACTCGTGTGTAAGCTTCATCAGTCTGTCCTTATCGCCTGTCCACTGCTGCGTCACAATGATTAACGAGACCGCACAAAGGAACCGAGCGCACAATGGTCAAACAAAAATATATAATACCGTCCGTTCTAGCATTGTCTAGCCTCTAACCGCTTTATAAAGGCTTTTGGACCAATCGTTTCACAATTTTAAGGCATCGATCAATCTAACAGTGAAAAATGCATCAACAGTGCATTCATCTTCCTGGCGTTGATAGTTTTGAGAGTGTATTAAATTGGCTATGTTACTTGGATAGGGTACACAAGGCAGTTAACCGACTGCGCAAAATGCTAGCTGCCGTTATGTTGGCTTACCTGACTGTCAAAAACGAAAATATTTTTTTTAATCAAAAATGACAGAGAAAATATTCTCCTTTCCAGGCAGCCGACCCCGTAAGATACGGGATAAGGCTAGGAAGAAAGGAGAATATTTTCTCTGTCATTTTTGATTAAAAAAAAAATATTTTCGTTTTTGACAGTCAGGTATGCCAACATAACGGCAGAGGAACTCTTTCGTGAAACGCACTCTAGTACCTATTCATATACGTATGAATGTTTTTCTATTGTCTACGTTTTAAATAAACTTTCCTTAGTTTGTGGTTGATGACGTAGTATACAGTCTTAAATATTTAATTAATATAATTTAGGCATTCATTGAGTGTATTTAATACAATAATATTATGAATATAATATATTCCTTATTATTTCCTATAAATGTTTGCCTATTTGCTCTAAGATCCTATGACTTGAGATATAAGTAAGTCAATTTTTACTCATAAGAACCTGAAAATATTGAGCCAATTAAATTAATAAAACAATAAAAGAATATATAAAAGACGAGTACAAAAATTATAACTTACACAAGGAACTTTTCTCTACAGTGAGGTCAGCATTCAGCAAAGATTATAACTAACAAATCAACAATACTCTCATAAAAATATTTTCACACCAAACCAGCCAGTCACTAAATGATATCAACGGTCGCTATCAATAAAAACATATAACAATTCGATCAGCAAATGCCGAGTCGAATATTTACTCTGGTTTCAGAACAATTTGTTCCTGTCATGGCCGCTATCAATCATAAAACAATAAAGGTAAAAACACTAACACCCACTTACTACGGATGAAATCGAATCGATATTAATATCGCAATTTGCAGAACGCTTTTTGTTGCGTGAAATTATTGTAAATACAAATAAAAAGTTGTATAAAGTTTCTTTTTTCCATTTCAGGTGTGGAGGACATACATACAGATGACCGTGGATATGAACATGATGACTACTAAAATTTTTCTCTTTTTTCTCAGTTGGGATTGAAATCAGGATCTTTCGATAACAACGACTGGTTATTTATTTATTTATTTATTCTTCACTGTATAGGAAATACAAGATTAAGACGACACAAAATAAAAGATACAATCGGCATACAGTACATGGTTAGTCGACAAAATTCAAAAATAGCGCCTGAAAAATAATTATATGTGTAACGAGGTACCTATATTAGATGTATTACCGACAAACGACAATAATATTTCAAACGATACAAGACCAAACAACGTTACGCAAATCGACAAACCAAATTGAAAATGCATATAAAAAATACCAAAAACAACAGCCAATCGAATACAATTCGATAAAAGAAATGTCTTCAGCATTATTCAAAGGAGAAGCAATGACTGACGCGGACAGTGAACCATTTTAAAATGAAAAAGGACAAAACAGTTATAATCGCAGAGTGCCGACAACGTTTAAGTGTTGTTTCGTAGACGGAAATTAAAATGGATTTCCGAGTTTTTATCCGCTGCGAACTTTAAAAGAATTGGTTCACTCCGCCTTGAAAAATAATAACCAGCGTCTGGATTCTAGGTTAAAAGATCACGTAGTGACAAGAAAATGTAATTTATATAATGGATTGAATGTTGTTTGTGGCTGTTCACTTTAGTGTTATTTTGTTTTAGAGATGTACGCCGTACGGATCTATGCTTACGTGCTACGTGGTTTTAGGTTTAATAAGAGCAATTGTTTTTTGACGTGTCAACGTCTTATAATTCGATAGCCGGCTGCACGCACGAAAAAACATGACTCATGCGGCGTTACCTCGCTCTGAGGCGTTCCATGTAAGACTTGAAGTGCAAGCGAGAGCGCGGAAAGAGCGACAAAGAAGCACAATCGGACGTTGTCACGTTCAACTATCGTCAGTAAACCGACTTTACAGACAACCAATTTTTTTATTAAAATATATTCTAATAAATTATGTGTCTTTATATTATTAGACCTTTCATCTACTTTTAGATTTAAATTTTATAAAGTTAGCATGCACATAACATGTTTGTGACGTATCACGTAAGGATAAAATAAAATAATATTTATTAGCAAATTTTACATATATAAGGATAACAGATAGACTCAGTATAATTAATAATTTGAGTATAATAAATACATATTATTTTCTAAACATTATCGTACTAATATTTTGATAACTCTTTGATTTACTCATGATCGCGTAAGCATAGAAGGATACGAAAAGAAAAATCTTCTCAGTCTATTTACAGAACTAAAATACAAAAAATCTATGAGTTAAGCCAAGATCAATTTCATCTGCCCATGGATACAGACTTTCACACCCGTTGTCCTCACTTCACGTAGTTGTAGTTTTAAAATAGATCCTTTGAAATCGACAACCCTCGTAAGTAAAGTCAGCAACATGGAAAAAACCATTGTAACCGGCATTGTTATATTTCTGTATCGGATGACACATTAATCAATATTATATTGACACGAACATCTGTCTACAAGACTGATGTGGGGGGACCATTTATCAAATTACCCACACTTTCTACAATTGATATTTGATAGCAAATATTGCGAAACTGTAGTTATGTTTTTGGTAGTAGTGGATGTTTTAATGGATTGAATTGAAGAGAGCCAGTAAAGTTTTTGACAAATATATTTTGAAATGAACTGAGTGTCACTACTCTACATGTAAGCCAGATTTCCTATAATATTTTTTACATCGATACCAGTGGTTAGATGCTAGTGAAATAATCACTACATAGTATAAAACAAAGTCGCTTTCTCTGTCCCTATGTCCCTATGTATGCTTAATCTTTTTCATGCGTTTTTTTAATAGAACGAGTGATTCAAGAGGAAGGTTTTAATATTATAATAATTTCGTAGGTTTTAGACAAAGTGGGCGAAGCCGCTGGCGGTAAGCTATATATAATATGTATTACATAATATACATAATAATAATATAAAACAAGTTATAAAAATACTAGATAATTTATAATATTTAATCATTCCAAATCGAAAGTAACATATTATTATAATATCATCATAGATTCACTCAAATAAATTAAAACTATCCTGCAAACAATTGTTTATATTGTTATAGTAAATTTTCAGCCATTGACGTGAAACCATAACAAACAACCATTCATTCAACCTCTACATAATCAAAAACATTCGTATTTACAATAATAATAGAGTAAAATTATCAATATTGACCCCAAATTGGAAACAAACAAAAACAGGATAGTCATACTACTAATCCAGAGATTGAGTCATTAGATCAAACTAAAAGGAAAAACATCTTAAGAAACGTGTTATTTTATAATAAACAAACGTAGTTGCTACTAAAAATATTATGCCATAACTGACAATCTATACTACAACCAATCGTGTCGATTTTTTGAGAAACCGCGCAGCTATCAATGCACAAAATTGAAAAAAAGAAAAAGAAACATTCGCTATGAATGCTATGAATTCACTCCGTCGTTTTTGGGAACGGTAAAAAATTGATCTCCCTTTTTTCAGCTCTATGTCTATGTAAATGAAATTTGGTCCAGCCATCCTCGAGATTTGTTTATGTAAATAAACAAATCTCGAGGATGGCTGGACCAAATCAGCTCACAATTTTCTGTTTAAAAAAAGAGAAAGAAAAAAAAATCGATGATAATATAGTGAAAATAAGACTTCTATTTTTTACTTATAGCCGAGTATAACTAGAGCAACATAAAGTTTTAATACAAATATTAATACTTACGTTACATCATAGATTATTTTACCCCCAAATGAGTAGAAGTCATGATATTACAGAATGTTGTTTTTTTTTTATTACCAACTTACATTTTTTTTATAATATGTGTTTCTCGCTAAATAAAACAATTCTCTTTTTCATCATATTACTACGCTAGTAATTTTTATAGTGCATGCAGTGCTCATTTTTTATTAGTTGTTCTTCATGTCCTATATTTTTTGTGTATTTTTATGCTTAATCATCGATGTACAGCTGCTAATGACCCTTAATAAATGAATAAATAAAATAAATATAAGTAATAAAGACGTCGTAGAGAGCAGTGGTGGCTCAGTGGTGAGACCTCGGACTTCGAATCGATAAGTCCGGGGTTCGAGACCGGGCGAGCGCGCAGGAAATAAATTGATTTTTCAATTTATCTGCGCATGTTGTAACATCACCACTGCTCGAACGGTGAAGGAAAACATCGTGAGGAAACCGACATGTCGAAGAATCAAAAGTTCGACGATATGTGTCATCCGCCAACCCGCACTTGGCCAGCGTGGTGGATTATGGCCTGTACCCTCATAGGAGGCCCGTGTCCCAGTAGTGGGAACATATATGGGCTGATGATGATGAATAAAGACGTCAAAAGAATACATACCCTTGATTACGTATATCCAAGCTACTAAAATGCTAGTCGTGTTGGGATTAGGGCCTCATTGAGTTATCGCCACCCCTGAGACCTTACCTCCGTCTAATTCAAGGTTTGTTTACAGAACAGAGGTAATTTACATTTGTTTTTGAATTTTTATTATGTATTTAATGGTGTGGATGAATTATATGTGAAAGAATAATAAAGACACACACTCAAGTACCAATGTAGCACATAATTTTTTGTGCTCTATATCTACGCCTAAATTAGGAAGATGGAAAAGAAATTATCGATCTATAAATACTAGATGAATTAAAATTACAGTTCGAAGAAGAACAAGAAGTTCTTTCCTCTAAAAAATGGCATTATTCCTGGATGAAACTGACTTTTTAACACGATTTTATTAGCTTCACCTGTATGTTTGCATTTAATCTGACAAATTTAGACTTGATTCTGACCCATTTTAAACGGACACATTTAAATCAAACAATCAAGTATCAAGGATCGGTGACAATAATATGATTTCATGAGTTTAAGCGTGTTTTTTTAGTTTTAATAAACTTTACCAATTATTTAAAGTGTTTACCCCGAACCAAACGTCCGAAGCTAATCATAAACAACCCACCATACCAATAATCCTTAAAGCTCTTCAGATTATCATCAAGACCAACTTCACTCCAACTAACAATGGTATTATCGGGCGTGGGCGTTGGACGAAGTAAAATCGATTCGCAAGGTATTTATCAGAACATCAAAGAAATTCTAATAATAGGATGAGAAACCATTGCAGTCAAATATAGTATTAATATCCGTGTACCTAGTAATTTTCTTCGATACTGCGTAGGTGGTCTTCTGACGGGATGTTATAATGAGCGAATACCTTGTTAATGTAATATTATAATTATGAGGATTTACCTGAACTGAATTTCTATTGTATACGACTAGATTTAATTAATCACTTTTCGTACATTTACTTTAATAAATATGATGATGACGACAACATCACACATCGGGAGAACCACGTCAAATTCAGAATATTTTCTGTTGAAAATGGTCACATTTCTATATGTAGGAATAGAGTCTAGTAAAAATACCAACTCAATCACCAGAATCTTTAATACTAAAAAGGTCTCCATACATATAAAGACGTATATATATTTATATACATTTGTAAAGGCTAACATTTATCTATCGAAAATCCCTTGTAATAGCATCAAAAGATCGATTGACTGTGAAGTCTTCATTATTGTGACAAAAATACAAAAGTCCACCGCATGATTGTCTAAAATCACGGTCCGTGTGCACCTTGATAGCATTTAATGTACTGCTGGTGACAGTTAATTTCGTTCCCGCTCGCCTTTTGATACTCCTTGTTATTTCTCTCCACACTGTTACCATAGTATAAAAAGAGAAGTAGCCCAACTCCCGGAGTTTAGGAGCGCAAGGTATCTTAACTCGCGCGGCACAGAGTTGTCACTTATCACATTGATACTTTAAATAATTGTAAACCTAAACAAACTACACTCACAGCAATAGTGCGGCCCTAACATGAACGGTCCCAGAGTAGAAACCGAGCGGGGTGGTGTGCGTGCGTACGTGTACATGAATGGGGAGCGTGGACAAGAGCTCCGCGTACATACAAACGGCGCGATGTACCTTTGTTTGAGAATAACTTACTTCTCTCTTTATACTATGCTGTTACGAAGTTGATGGAATTTCTTTTATTTGCTGACTTGTCATGCATCGAGAATGTAAATTGTCGCAAATTTCGCGCACGACGTTCATGTTGGTACGTTTTAAATTATGAGGAATGTTATTTTTATGTTCTTGCTTCTGCTTTTGTAGATTGCAATTGTTTTTCAGTTTGTCATTGTTCATTTAAGTGAGCTATGTGAATTTGTGTATGATATACGCTGAAGGGATTGGATAATTTTACCTTTAATGAAATCTTGTCTATACATATTATATCATTTAAATATTTTTTTTATACTAAGCAATTGTAATGAAACTGTCTGGTTTGTTTATGAACTACTTTCATTTGTTATAGCTCCAAGAGATATCATCTTAGAAAAAGAGGTTAGATCAAACAAATATTGAAACAGGTTCAATCAGGAGATTGTTACTATTCAACATAAAAGAAAATTCTAATATTAATTTATAAATTCTATTACCGTCTGGAATCCATTCTTCAGCAATGATCCTACTAATGTTATAAATGCAAAAGTTTGTGAGGATGTGTGTGTGTGTGTGTGTTTGTTACTCTTTCACGCAAATACTATTGAACCGATTACAATGAAATTTAGCACACATAAAGAGGGTAACTTGGATTAACACATAGGATAGGTTTTATCCCGGAATTCCCACAGGAACGGGTACTATGCGAGTTTTTCTTTGAAAACGCAGGCGAAGCCGCGGGCGGAAATCTAGTTTTATATAAAGGTAGCAAGTACTACGTCAAAGGGCCTACTAGCTCTGAATTTAAATCAGGGCAAGTTCGTTAGTACTTTCTACAATATGAAGCCTACGTGTCGAATTTCAAATAATTCACTTCATTAGCATTATTTTCCACTAGCTTTCCGCCCGCGTTTTCAAAGAAAAACCCGTTCCCGTAGGATTTCCGGGATAGAACCTATCCTATGTCCTTTCTCAGGTATCAAAATATCTATATACCAAATTTCATGCAAATTGGTTCAGTAGTTAAGGCGTGATTGAGTAACAGACAGACAGACAGAGTTACTTTCGCATTTATAATATTAGTATGGATTATTATTAAGTACGCAAGTCTCGGTATAGGAAAAAAGACGTAGAAACTCAATCGTGTGCGTAATTATTAATTATTTTATTAAACTATTATGCGGATGAGGATGGACTTATAACAAAAAAAAGCTTTATTATAATGAGGATTTCTTAAGTAAATAAATTAATGAAGCGCTCTATACGTAAGACTGTTATGTCGTCACTGGACACTTATGACGTCACGAAATCAGCGACTGAGTATTGGAATGCTTAAACAAGTTTTAGAACTTGTTATAAACTACAAGCTTTGCGTGTATGCTTTTTTGCGTCGACTACTAATATTATATCATAAGTTGTAATACTTGATTGAATGCGATATAGTTCCAAGCAAATCTCATTTATAAAACAAGATGATCGAAAGAAAATCTCTATAGTAGTAGCATAATGTCCTATTTCTTATTCTGTACGACGCGGAAGGCTTACTAACTTGCTATTATATTATCTTAACCTAAACAATATTTTAATAACATTTTATATCATACTTACTTATATAAAAACTTGAATAAAACCTATAAACCTAAATCAAAAATATATCTAAAAAAATAAACAATGGAAAACCATGTTCATAAATCTATTCAATATAATATTAAATGATTTAAGTCGTATTTCTCTTTTTATAAAGGAAAAGTGTTGTCTCAACTTACCTATTATTGTACATACTTTATTTACCGTACTAATTTTAGTACATTCACCGACGAACTCAAAATCTGATATCTTAGAAAGTCCAATATAATATTCAGTGAAGATATTGATCTCTTTGAGAGCCGTCAGCTTAATTAGCGTTCGTAATTAGCAGAGTCTATGTAATCTCCTTAATATTTACGCGGCTCAACTGAAATGCCTTACTTTGATATCTTTTGAAATAGTGGATTTTTTAATCACGGCGAAATGTAAAGAGTCCATGCGGCAAGGCTTTTCTGGGTGCTCGAATTGCGTTTTTATTTAGTTGGGTTTTACGATGGAACTTCAAGTATTACGGTCAATTTTAGGCATGTATAAAATATAAATAAAGGTGCATTTGAAATGATGATCCTTTTACATAATATGTATGACTTTATTAGTATGTATCCGTCGAATATGAAGTAATTGCTACTACTGCTACTGATTTCAGCTGAAAGCAAAATTAATAACTTTACACTTTATTAAATACTAAAACTATATTAAATGAAGTCTGATCCCTTATTGGTACCGGTAAATTAAACATAGTTAAAGAGATTTCCATATACTTAGATATATTGTTTTAAATTCTTCTATTTTAAGTATTGAAATTAGTACTTTCCGTGCAACTACTAAGTCAATGGCAATGAATATCTAATATGTTTAAGGCTGTTTTGACCTATCAATCCGCTCATATTTAGCTATTGCATAGCGTCTATCGCGGGCCTTGCGCGCGGGGACCGAATCAAGAAATTCTGTAACGAAAAAACCTCACGCTCCCCACTCCGACGGGCGCGGAGGTGTGGCTTGAAGGCATGCTATGCAATAGCTTTACCGCGGCAGTCCCCGAGTGCCACATGTCTTTTTTTATATTGATTAAAATATACTACACAATACACATAATATTATTTGAACATAACCTAATACATGACTAAAATGCCCGAATAAATTCATAATTCCGAAATAACGAAACATTTGAAACATGAAATCAATTCAACGGAAACTTCAGATGTTTCGTGAATTGTAAAACGTGATTTTGAATGTCTGTTCTTTGGAGTATAAGTTGATATATTATTTTCAATTGAATACTAATTCAAAAGCGTATTTACAATTATTGACACATTTAAGAATTGTTTACACGGAGTAATTCACAAACAAATTATGGTGCTATAAAATGCGTAAAAATTTCTATTTTTTTTAAGATATGCTGATTATTAGATATATTTAAATAAATTAGCTATACAAGCTGGTGTTAATAACGTTATACTAATAATAATAACAATATATAGATAGGTTGAACGATATACAGTTGTAGAAGGATATGAGCTTATTTTTGTGTTATACATATAGCAAAATATAAAAAAGTTAAAATTATATTAAGAAGATAAATTTAAAAATTATTTGGTGCATGTTAGTCGTGTTGTTGGGAAATTAAATTAATTGGAATTTCTATATATTATACACTTTATTTTCTAAAAACACATAAGTAAAAATTTACACAGTTTACTGTAACCTAACATGTGAATAAAAGTTGTCGATGATAAATAACATTAATGACATAATGTAAACGATAAAACGATTAAGCTAACGACATTCAAATGAGCAAACGGATTATTAAAAACTTATCACATATAATATTTCCGACTGCAGATTCAGATATTAAACCACTTGTCCTAAAACGATACTCGATTTTAGATATCATTCTGATTTTGTTACTTCATCACCGACGTTAATAAACGTATTCGTATTTTTTACAGTAAAATATTTTTTGGAACGTCTGTGATATAGCCATAAATATAATACAATCAAAACGTTTGTGTTTATTTTTTGCGTTTTATATTATAATCATTTTGTATTCAGTTTAATTCATATCGCAGCGTGAAAGGTCACCCATTTACTCACTGACATAGCAGATAATAAAATGGCTATTGGAATCGGGGCACCTCATTTTATTCTTCAAAATAAAACTGTTATTTCTTCAATCAGCCGAGCTATCTTGAATATCATTGGATACTTTATTAATCACGAAGTAATATCAAATGAAGAGAAACAAATACAATCTGCCAGAAAATTGATACGTCTGGACTTCCCAATGATAATACGATGTTTACCTCATTACTGACCCGTCTATCGCTCTGATGTTCGGAGAATAATTGGCTGACGTCATTACAAACGATATAGCAGTTTCTTGTTTAAAAACCCGTTCAGTGCGAGACCGGGCGCGAAAGTGGTCAATCGTGTGTACTGTGTACTACATTATAACCAACGTTTAAAATGGCCAACAGATATCTGTTGTGCCTCTTGTTCTTGTGTGTGACGCTAAGTGCGGTGAACGGGAAATGGGGAAGTAGCCGTAGTAGTTCTCGCTCGAGCTCAGGTTCAAGGGGATGGGGATCGAGTAGTTCAAGCAGATCCTCGGGATCTTCGGGATGGGGATGGGGATCAAGTTCTGGAAAATCATCCTCGTCTGGTTCGTCCCGTTCTGGTTCGAGTTCCGGATGGAGCTGGGGATCAAGAAGTCCATCAAGTTCTAGTTCAAGTTCAAGCCACTCTTACCCATCGTCATCATCTGGATTGTCAGGCTCCAGCAGTAAGCACAGCTATCCATCATCAGTATCAGGATTATCTGGATGGGGATCAACCTCCCATAGCTACCCTTCCTCTTCGTCAGGATTATCCGGACGAGGTACATTTTATTCTACATCATCTCCGTTTTCAGGTTTCAATCATAACAAAATATTTAAATCTACTATCGTTTACTCCTCATCAACTAAAACTAAAGCATCAACCGCCTTAATGTCGATTCTAATAACTTATTTGAATCTGGTTTTATTAATATAAAAAGATAAAACGTATATAATGATACATATAACAATAACAATTTACTAACTTATATCTGGCATCAAAATAAACCGGATGTAAAATTGTATTGCAAAAAACAAGCAGTTCTGCAAATTAAAATCTACACTGTACAGTGAAAAAGTTCATTTTAGATAATAATATTATTCTGATAAAAGCTATCCAAGTTACATTTATTTGCCTGTAATAATATATGCCTAATAAAATACCTCGTATTATTTATTGCATGTTATATGTGTAAAGTGTATGTATTATGAACAAGTAGTATGTAATATTATAATGAAGTATAATATGTACAGTTTTTATTAATCCAGTGTACTTATTAAAAACTGTAAACCTAGTGCTGCTCCAATCGTTACAGAGGAGCTATTAAAAATCAGTATTGCAACTGTGTTGCAGCGTAGGCTCATGCCATATACTCATACCTCATATTATACCTAGTTCCACTTTTTATGTTTAATTATTTATTTATTCATGTTTTTTGTCAACTATTTGTTACAACCGTGTTATTTTTTAGTGTGTGTTCTATTTTATGGAGAAAAATAAATATAATTTCTTTCTCTTTCTTTCTTTCCTTCTTTCCCTCATTATTTTCTATACTACATAATTACAAAACGCATTTTATATTCCTGAATTTTGTCCTTAATACATGTAGTATCAACAAAAAAATTATTTTTTATTTTCACTCTCAGATTCCCCAAAATACCCATGGTCAAGTGGATCATCATCAAGCTCCGCCAGCAAATACCCAGCATCAACAGGCTTATCTGGATCTGGCTCTGGAAGCAGATATCCAGCGTCAACCGGTCTATCTGGGTCTAGTTCTGGAAGTAGATATCCAGCTTCTACAGGTCTATCGGGATCAAGCTCGGGAAGTAAATATCCAGCATCAACGGGATTATCTGGATCTGGTTCTGGAAGCAGCTATCCAACAAACTCATGGCTATCGGGATCCTCTTCTGGTAGCAGATATCCAGCATCTACAGGCTTATCGGGAACCAGTTCTGGAAGTAAATACCCGGCATCTACAGGTCTATCAGGATCTGGTTCTGGAAGCAGCTATCCAGCTTCCACAGGCTTATCAGGATCTGGTTCCGGTAGTAGATATCCATCACATTACGGCAGCAATACCTATAATCCACCATCGAATACATATCATAAACCTGACTATAGCTATACTCCCATCAACACTTACAATACTAATTCAGGGTACAGGCCAAACACGCACACTTCATACGGCAATTCATATGGATCATATGGCAGTAACTACCATACACCCACTTATTTCTCATCACCTCAACACATTTATGTAACAGAGTACAGAAATTCAGGAAGTCGCTATAATGACTTACTAACAGGGCTTACATTATACAATTTAGGGCGTTCTCATAGCCATTACCATGACCATTATTATTATGATGACTACTACAGGCACAGATACAATAGTAACTCCGGTTATCGTCCTTCTAATGCACAACCTAGAGACGAAGCACATTGTTTATTGAGAGTAAAAGAACATAATAAAATTGAAGAACTAAAAATCCCATGTGAAATCGTATCCACATTCACAGAAGGAAGTAAAAAAGTATCTAAAGAATCAAGTCAAGTAGAGAGCGTGGTTTGTCACAATTCTACTACTGTTATAACTGAGAGTGCAACACCTTCTACAACCAATAGTCCTACTCAAAATATGACTGCTGTATCATCTACAACTGAATCTGTTGCAAAATTATCTGTTATACCAATTGTTACTGCCTTATCTGACAATCAAACAAGTGTTAAGGAAAATATTACATCAACATTAACCCCACCAGTTAATAGCACCACAATTTCTCCAGCGGTTAACATAACTACACCATCCAGTTTATCACAAAACATTTCATCAACAACAGAAACCTCCACTCCAGCAACTAATGTTTCATTATCTAGTAAAAGCACTGTTTCATCAACACCTTCTACTAATGCGACTATATCTGTATCAAATACCGATTCAACTGAAACAACAACACCCACCGCTGTACCAAACACAACAATCCAATCAGTGGCAAATATATCTACACCAAAAACCGACACAACAGTAACAAACACAACCACACCAAGCACAACACAAACTAAAGAAACAAAAATAACAAATTCAACATGCGTAGTAACATCACAGCTGAAAGACCCGCTTAGTGTGAAAGGCCCACCGCCCGATCCAAATGGTATGGAATGTGAAGTAGAAATAGTCACAAATAACCACCGACTTAAATCTAAAGTGAATTGCGTTACATTAATGGAATATTCCAGAATGCCGGAACCTAAAAAAGACGCTGGTATTGTGCCAGATAGAGCGAAATTGAAATCTTGGTTAACCAAACCACCGTGGTGGATGTCTATGTTTATTGCTGTTTAAATTTAAACTTTAGAATTTAATTTTAAGTATTAATAAGATATATATATGTATTATCGATATGTAAAGACATTTGTATTGTGTTTCTTCCTTCCTTATGTAAAGTAATGTAAAGGCTATGAAAGAGATATCAATTTATTAAATGATACTAATTCATATAAAATTACTTTTAGTAGGGGCCAAAGTTTATCCGCCGATCCGCACATATACATAAGTCAATATAAGGAAGTTCTCAATGAAATAAATATTTAATATAAATTATCTGTAATTAAATAATAAATTATCTGTAATTAAATAAATTTATATTATCTAAGCACAATGAATTGTCATTGTGCTTAGATAATCATTGGATTATTATTGTATTTAGATAATTTGATCATTATATTTCTTGTCTTTTGTAAATATTTTTCCTGTTTATATTTTAAGAAATTAGATTATTTAAGTATTCGCAATGAAATGACTGCCGTGAAATGTATAACCTATTTTTCAAATAAACGATACACAATATAAAGATATTTTTAATTTCCTTTTCCTGGCAAATGTTTCATTAAAATAATCAATAACTATACAATAGTCTTAATAATAGAAAATAATATTCCCGTAATTTTTTGGACTTAGCTAATCATAGATATTTATAATATTATGTATATTTTTTAATGAACAGCATTTAATATAAAAAAATTCGAAATTCTGTACTAATTTTTACATTACAATATTATTAATATTATGACTCCAGTCCAACATAAACATTAAAGACTCAAAACAGTTCGTAGTAGCTGCTAAGGTTATCGTCTCTGATAACTTGTGTAATCAGTTTTATCGTTGTGTTATTTTAAATAAACGTGTAGCATCATATTCTAACTAATTGACATATAAATCTATATTTGTTACAATTTTGATAGTTTGTCTCTCTGTTCTTCTCATCTGGATTGGAAATAATAAAAAATCTACCCTATTGAAACAGAGAATACCTAGGTGGTTATCACGACGTCTTAAAGCAGTATTAATCCCAGTGTGGAAAAATGACAACAATATATAAGTCGTCTAGCACCGTCTCTTTCTCACACTAAAAATAGTACTGCTATAAGATGGTAGAAACGAAAAATCGCAGTCAGTAATTGAATTTAAATACCAAGAATGAAAACTAATATAAAATAATGTTTCCCTGACAAAACTGTCAATTTATGTAATGGCACTGAACCGTCATGCTGAACTGTATTTACCAGTGAAATAGTTTTAAATTCGTGGCCGTAACTTACGAACCTCCCTATTACACTGCAGCGGTATAAATTTCCCACTGCCTATTTTGCAGTTATTATAGCCTGGTATATGCAATTTGTTATATCGCAAAAAGGCTTGCATGTTCAGAGGAAGTTTTCAGAAGGTAACTGTTTCGAATAGTTTCAGCCTGTGGTCATTACATCTGGGGTTATTGTTTATGCTAATTTGGTCGTATTTAGCAGTTTGTTTGTGTGAAAAGTATAGGACTTTCATTTATTAGGGTAACTGTGGGACTTAATATGATACCAGTAATTGAAATAGGTTTTAAACTTTTAGTTTTCTATCATTAAAATACTAAGAATTAATTTAAATAATTTGAAGAACAGAAAAATGTATGCTACATTAGAGCAAAAAAATAGATTTTTTATATTGTTTATATTTCTTCCAGTTAGCTCCTAATTATTATTAATTTTCATATTAGCTCGTGCTTGTTATGTTGGAATATGTTTACCTTTATGCTTTTATCTAGCTGCGTCTTTACCTGAAACAAACATTAAATATAATAATTTATTATTTTTATTCAAGAACTAAGTAGTTATATTGACCATTTTCTGGTACTCTTTGTATAAATATTATGAGTAATAATTATTACACTAGGAGTCAATTAATTGCTATAGCAACAGTTTTTCCTGTTGATCTACACGGATATTTTAATGAGGTTAATATTTGCCTTACCGCTTCTAATTGTGGTAAAAAGATAAATGTTTTCAAAAGCTATCGGAAAAATAGATGAATAATAATTATACTAATAATATAAAGCTGAAGAGTTTGTTTGTTTCAATGCACTAACTCAATTCTTAGTTTTTAGTGTTTAATAGTCCACTATAAAGGAAGGCTTTAAAATAATATTATTATGTACAACGTGAGTGAAACCGCGGGGCATAGCTACTTTGAATAAAATCATCTATCGCCTGACCAATTTAACATTGTTTTACCCAAAATTTGCAACGCAAAGCCGCTACAAAACAAATTCTACAAAACTATCGCCTATATCATTCTAAAAGTATTGAGACTTGGAAACAAGATCAATTCAGTTCAACCATGATATCTTAAAGCAGTATTAATTCCAGGGTAAACAAAATATGACAGAGCTATACAATATACAGATCATCTAGCGCCATCTCTTTCCCACATTGGAAATAATACTGCTTTCAAACATCATGGTCTCTCTAACTTTCCTAACGAACATTCACACTTTACCGCCTACTATTGACAGTTTGAATGTATGTATATG
>CAJQZN010017158.1:0-21333 GCA_907164685.1 Colias eurytheme | reverse complement strand
ATAAAATAGGATACTTTTTATCCTGGAAAAAATACGTAGAAAAAAAATAAATCTTAATTTTTCAGTTTTATCCATAGACGTTGTTCTGTAGAACCGCGAACACACGTTGCGTTACCGTTATTTATGAATTTTGATGCCAGCGGACGTGTCCAGTGTGGCGAGCGAGAGTGATCGTCTAATATTAATTTAGTGAGAAACGTCTTCCCAGTTCAAAATGGAGAAATAAACCATCCACGCGAAGACCGACATCCGCGCGGACGGAGACGCGGGCGGAAGCTAGTATTGTTATAAAATGGTTTGTTTAATAAGTTGCGTCTGAAAATCAGCGCTGTCTCTCAAGTTTTGGACAGCAAATGCTGAGACGCAACCTTTTGCTGCCTATAATAATATGTGGGAAACTTGCGATGAGGTATTTGAAATACAAGAACTTGCTGATTCATAAATGTTCACTATCGATAGCGTAGGCGACCCCAACTCGCTCGTGCCGCGCGATTGATTTTTAATTCTTTTACCTATAATGTGCTTCAATTTAGGTAAATATCATATCAGACGCTGCATCAACGTTAATACAACGCTGCAATTAAATGAAAGTTACAACAATACTGCAATATTTTAAAATATAAAAGTTGTTTAAAAGGCCCTGTAATATAGAGTTATCAAATTCTAAATGCATAAGTAATATTGCCACCAAAAACGGTTCAAAACCAACAGATAAACAACGATTGACATTTGATAGCGATTATCTCAAAATTGAAACAGCACAGATAAAGCAATCTAAGACGGGAGATATAAATGATGAAATACTCTGGACGAAGATAAAAAATTTTGTAGCTTCATGCAAATTTTTAACATTAGAATTTAGAATATTTTATGTTTGTTCAGTGCGTTTTGTTAATAGCGGCTTATTTGTTTTTCTTCAAGGTTGAACTAATGTCAAATTGTAATAGAGTTGTTTTAAATTCAGCGATTTTCAGAAACCATTGTAAAGCATTGAGAATTGTGTGAAATGCTTATATTTTAAAACTAGCTGTGCCCCCGCTCCTGTTGGTCTTAGCCATCCTCGATAAATGGGCACAAATCTCACACGAATAAATTTTTCAAATCGGACCAGTACCAAGTTCCTGTGATGAACGCGTTCGAAAAAACGAGCAAACTCTTCAGCTTTTTAATATTAGATAGTATAAACTGTATAGATATATTAAAATACAAATTTAAATTTAAGTAATCATAAATTTTATTAATTGTATTTTCCTTTTTTATAAATAACTAGCTTTCCGCCCGCGGCTTCGCCCGCGTTTTCAAAGAAAAACCCGTTCCCGTAGGATTTCTGGGATAAAACCTATCCTATGTCCTTTCTCGGGTATCAAAATATCTCCATACCAAATTTCATGCAAATTGGTTCAGTAGTTTAGGCGTGATTGAGTAACAGACAGACAGACAGAGTTACTTTCGCATTTATAATATTAGTAGGGATTATTGAAAAGAACGCCAGTAAAAGATAAAATTCTATCATCAATAGGAGCTCCATCTGCACAATCTTAAATTACATTACCATCTCACAAAGATATTCAAATCGGTCAAGTAAAAGGTTTTGTGTTAAGTCACGAAGACCAGCGTCGTGCGGAACCAGCCTTGATTCATTTCTATTGTAATTAATAGCACTTCTAATCTTAAGGACTTATAAACAACACCTTGTGATTTACAGCTACTGGTAAATAATAGGAACATGACAAACACCGCCGTATCTTTAATTACACAACTGTTTACATATTTAATTCAAATTTATAGATACGTGTTTATTTGCGTCTTATGTTGGACGTTTTTAGATTTACGAGGAAATATCGATGCTTCGTATGTAATAAGTAAACTATAAGTTAGTTTATTTATTATTATAAAAATGCATAATAAGCAATTATTTATTTGAAAGAAATAGATTATAAATAATTATATATTTTAAATTAATAAGTTGAAATAAAACAAATAACAGTAAATCAATTTTTATTACTATACTTTGTTTATTTTTTATCGTCCTGTTTTTTATCTTTGCAAAACATGAATTTCGTAGTTAACATTATATAAAATAATAATATATGAACTGAAAATGCAACATAAAAAATCACTTTAAAATATTTATAATACTTACATTAACTGCATAATATTCTTATAATATTATAGTAACGTTTCGAGAAATAACTGAACCAAAATGAATATTTTTCATAATAGAAAACTCAAGAAGTTTAAGCGCTGGCTTTTCCTGCATATACATTATACAATCTTTTTGTGTTTCCAACTTTACGTCTGCCTCACGTCGATATGAATATGTTGAGAAAAGCCTCTATTGTATGAACTGAAATACTTTAATTACTTCTTGGAATAATAACTGATAGCACGAAATACTATTATAAAATTGTAGGTACTATAATATGTAGGTATTTCACTCAATGCAGTTGTCAAAAAGTTTAAAGAAATCATATTATAATAAAAAAAATGTACCTACACACCTTAATAAAGCTTTGGAAAGAATATATGTGTCTTCATTTTTTCCTAGAGTGTACTGAAATAATTATTGTTTTTATAATTAAAACATTTCAAAAATTCTAGACTATTCGCTTAAGAAAAACCATAACTTATCCTTAACCTAATATTAGTTCAAAACGAGACGGATAAACGATTATTGTAGGAAATCCTGGCAAATACGCATTTGATCGTAATAGACTGGGAAAAGCTATAAAATAAACAATCATTTTGTTTGTATAAGGCTTAGAAAACAATCTGTCGTTCCCTGGGCTACAATAAGTGTAATCCCGAAGGCGAATGACGTGGAATTTAAGATCCTGGAATGGACACAAAATGAAACAATCTTGTTTTATATTTTTAAACGAAGTATCAAGTAATGGTTATAATTTGCCTGTATTAGGATATTATGCTTGTGTTTATGATCGCTAAAGATACCGATATTCATTAGGCAACGAGACAATGAAATTATTAATATTGTAGAGCCTTACCAACTATGTTAATAGTATTTAACATAGTTGGTCTTTTTACAGTAAAAGTCGTTGTAATTGATGGCATTTTCTGTACAAACAAATTAGGTAAGTTAAAATTGGAAATGAAACTTGGTAGTGACCACGTAGTGACATATAGTGTGCTAAAATAGATCATAATTTATTTTTATTCAGTAGCAAAGCAAAGACTAAAAATTAACAAAGTAAACAGTCTTATTCCAGATGCTACCAAATACATTTAGGAGAAATGATAAAATTTGATATGAAAATATTTAACATTAAATATTTGTATAATACGATAACAGGAAAAGCGCGTGGTTAATAAATAAACTGTATTTAATTAAAGTATTGTTTACATACTTTTTTAGATTGGGAGCAATGAAGAGGTCATAACTTGTGTCTACGATTCCAAGGACAAAATTATATGTGACACTAGATTTCCGCCCGCGGCATCGCCCGCGTTTGCAAAGGAAAACCCGCATAGTTCCCGTTCCCGTGGGATTTCCGGGATAAAAACTATCCTATGTGTTAATCCAAGTTACCCTCTATATGTGTGCTAAATTTCATTGTAATCGGTTCAGTAGTTTTTACGTGAAAGAGTAACAAACATCCATACATCCATACATCCATACATCCATACATCCTTACAAACTTTCGCCTTTATAATATATATTATAATATAAATAAATATTATATAAATATTATAATATATATTAGATATATATTATAATATAAATATTATATAAATATTATAATATATATTAGATATTAGATTATTATTAAGCTATTGCATAGCTTCTATCGCGGGCCTTGAGCGCGGGGACCGAATCCAGAAATTCCGTAGCGAAAAAAACCTCACGCTCCCCACTCCTACGGGCACGGAGCTGTGGCTTGAAGGCATGCTATGCAATAGCTTTACCGCGGCAGTCCCCGAGTGCCACACGTCTTTTTTTATTTTCTTTATTGGAAAACATACAGAGACAGACAGAAATATATAAAAGAAAAAAAATCTTATTAACTAAAACGGTACATGAAAATGTCTGCATAGTGCTTTCACTGTGAACATAATACATAGGTATATTGTATTTGCCAACACTCAGCAGTAGGAGAGAAAAAGAAAAATAATCGATAATAAACATACATGGTTATATATTTTATGTCAATGTTTACGGAAAATCGGAATAATCTGCATAGGCTTTCAGTTTTTGGTCATAAATTGTAAACTAGCAGGTTGCTTCGGCTCTATCCGAGCTAATTTTAAAACATTAAAATTCGATCAGCCAAAAACATTTTACATTATTATAAAGAGATTTGAAGTCTATAAAATTGTTGGTTTTGTAAAATCGAGAAAACGGCGCTTGAAACTCTGCGTTATAAGTGAGGTGAACTCAATTACCTATATTCATAATACTTTTCATAAGCTTCACTTCAATCTAATTCAACCTCAAAAGTTCGTTTGAAAAATAAAACATTTTTATAATAAACAACGTTAATTTTGTATTGTTGAAACTAAATGCTAATTGAGTTAGAAATTGGAGGATTAAATTTACCTATAAATTTCCCCTAAATTGTGTTTTCCTTCTTGAAAGTTAGAACTGAAAATGATTCCAAATGATTATATTATGTATACAGAAAAGTATGTTTTGTGGGATTTTCTTTAATACCATGATAAACAAATGTACTTACTATGAAGGTCAGTATTACAGTTAAGAATCAATTGAGACAATTCTCGGCTATGATCAAAGCTTATCATGTCAGTGACCACACCTTCCATTATTCATGGCATTTGATAACATTTCGAACATAAAGCCACGACCAGTCGCTTCGTCAAGCATGCTGCTTCGTCATGCATGCTTGAATATATTTTCGGGCAAAACATCACAGTCATAGTTTTCATCAAACAGTGGTTTGTGGCTCTCCGTGTAACATGAACAGTAAAAAAATGCATTTGTCATGAAGAATTGTAGTTCAGTTTACGCTTTGATATTTTATTGATAAGAACTTTAGGTACTTTAGATTAGGTACTACTAAGTCTGCACTTATCATAGTAGCGGAACATTCATTTGATTGTTTGCCTGTTGAGTCCGAAATGCTTGTTATTTATCTTACCAGCTTAAGTGGGATGAAATACTTACTTTATTGTTATGACCGTCTTAAATTGTTGTTTCAGATCACATTTTTATTTTCCTTGTATAAATATTTCGTTTACACGTGTCCAGCTATTTGTTTGTATTAATTGTTAAATTTATTTTTATATCTTAACCATAGTTATCCTTAACTAAATGAGTTTATAATTGTCATCGATATTAGAACGTATTGATATATGAAGTAATAAAATGTTATTCGAACACCTAAGGAAGCCATATCTAGGGGTTATACGGCGATGTCACCTCGTGCAGGGCGGGCGACCATGGCAGAGGGCGGCGCGGGCGCCTCAGTATTCTTTAGACTTCCAAACTAGCATCAACAAATAGCAACCCTTATGCAACAAATAACTTTTTTTTATGTCAACCATGGCCTGAATGCAGCACGTTCTTAAAAAAAACAGTGTACCAAATTCAAAAAATGCGCGGTTCGTCGATTTCTTTTTCGTGAATTCGCGTTCCATTTTTTATAATTAGTTTGTAAAAAGTGAATTAGTGGACATGGCGGAAAAATTAAATGAATATCAAGGTGTGACGGGACGATTGCACGGTGTTCGGGATAAATATAAGGAGCGGTGGGCGCAATGGAAGGAAGAGCATCCGAGAGGTATCCGTGAGATGCTGAAGGAACATTTTTTTGGTATACCGACGTCAGATGAGCCACCGGACCGTGTGTATGATAACAGCGAATATTGTGATTTGTTTAGGTATTTATATCACATATTCTTATCTGAATACTTAGTCAATGAAATAGTTAATTTTTGTTTATGGTCACAGATGCATATCAAATTATGTTTAGAGAAAGTATTAAATGTGCACAGCGATGTAATGAATCTTATTGATTAGTGAATAAAAATTATTAGTTAACGCATTTTATTGTTTAATTTTGACCAAAAGAAAGTGTTTTATGATAATGTCTAAAACATAACAATCTAAACTATGTTGGTTTAATATATATTTAGACACTTTTTAATTTTCAGTTTTTAATGATATTAAATATTTTTGTCTTTGAATTATATAAAAAAATTTATTGTTTGAAGGTACATCAGAACAATAAAACGTATTACCTATTTCATTAGCAGCATTCAAAAAAACCCTTTCTACCAGAGCGAAAGATGAGCAAACAAAAAAAGTTATATATTTGATCAACGCTTCGCAAACATTACCTTTAAATTGAAGCTTTTTTCACAATTTTCAACCCAAATTTTCATTATTTGTATATTATAATAAAAGTATATCATCATGTGAATTGTTTAAACACGTACTACGCATTATAATAAATAGAATCAGATAACCTAATTAGATTTATTTATTTATTTATTTATTTATGCTTTATTGCTCAAGATAAATTACAAATTATATTTATTATATAATTATAGATTATTACTTCGTTACGAATATGTTATTAATATACATAAGGTTTATATGTTGCATTTTAAATATAATTAAAAATTTAATATAAATACTTCTTACAATACAATAATTCTCTATTTAAATAGTTTGTAAAGAAATTATAAAAAATACATATGAATTTGGTATTTGTAATCGACGCTACGTTAATACACAAATCTAATTATGTGTAGACTTTTATGAATTAATTGATATAATATTTAAGTTTAAACAATGTTCTATTAACTACTTATCCATACATACATTTATTTATATATTTTATCCATTATCTAAAACCAACCTTTATGTATTCTAGGCGAAAAAATAGGATAGAACTCATGCGGATATCAGCCGCAGTCATGGGCATAGAGTTTTCATACGCCGGCGAAACGGCGTTCGTGTCACCAACCTTACTTCAAATTGGTGTTCCCCACCAGCAAATGACTTTAGTGTGGGCTCTATCGCCTTTAATAGGCTTCTTTATGACGCCTCTGTTGGGCTCTTTGAGTGATAGATGCAACTCTAAATATGGGAGACGACGACCCTTTATCGTTATGATGTCTATTGGTGTTTTTCTTGGTAAGTATTTAGGTTATTGGATTCGTGTATAATGGACTTATTATTGCTATAAGATCAAAGAGTAGATGATTGATAAAAATGCATATTTATAATTAATTGTAAGAAATGTAAGATGTGCTGTAGAGTTGCTACGGCGTAGCACTTAGTATTATGCATTTTAAGTATTTTTTTAAACGATCAATGACATGATCTTCGTAATTTGTAGTCAGGATCTATTTTATACACATACTTCATGAAATACCTTGTCATTTGTTCTACAAATTACGATATATCAATTCAATTATTTTACGGGTAAAAAAACGCTTTTTTAAGTTTGTAATAGTATTTATTTCCTTTTCAACAGATATTTTACAATATTCATGACCACAATTTCAGGTCTCATCCTAGTACCAAACGGCGAAGACATAGGTTACGCGTTCGGTGACTTAGGGTCCATAAATAGAACAACTGTCCCCTCGGCGCTGGGCCCTCGTAGTTCCGCGTTAGAGACGCAGGGCACAAACCACCACCCTTGGGGGGTTTTGTTCACGGTTTTGGGGACAGTTCTCTTGGATTTTGATGCTGATGCCTGTCAGAGTCCGGCGAGAGCTTATCTTCTGGATGTTACTGTGCCGGGTGAGTATTGTTTTTTCTTCATTAGAACCTTCCTAATGCCTCAAAAATACGTTAAGGCGAGATCGAGGCGTTCTCGAGTTTAAGGCTTAGCAACACATTTAGCGATTCAGTTTTATTAATAGTCACTACCTGTACCTTGCGATTGCATCCGCGGACAATAATAAATTGATTTGATTTGAATTTTAATTTTACCTATTAATGCCCGCTTTTCTCAAATGAGAATATTAAAATCTCATAGCTTAGTGTGAGTATTCGCTTTCCTTCAATTTCCGTAATAATAAAAAATATAGGTATGTACCTACTTGAATTAAAAAAGTCGTTCATAAATGATAAAATAGTTACTTTTGTAACTAACAAATACTATAAAGTACACGATTACAACCAGACACATAAAATCCCTATGAATATTATATGAATTTCCGTTAAATGATGTCATATTCTAATAAAAATATATCAAGGAGATTTTTGAAGATTTTTGTATCATATCGCTGCTATGATTGATTGTACTACTTCAGATAAAAGATAATTTAAATAAAATGTTAGAGAAATGTAGATTGTGTGTGGAATTTGGAATACGTGTAATCGGTTCATAGTAACAAATAAGAGAACATAGTGTGAAGTCCCGTGTCCCCGTAGTGGGGTAAGGGGCAGATGCATTATTCATACATCTGTTTCACTGATCGATTTTCTTTAGGGATAAGTAGGTGATCAGCCTTCTGTGTCCTGCCAGACCGAGACATTTTTTTTTCTTCGTCTCCACCGGGAATCGAACCCAGGACCCCTCGGTTCTACGCTCAAGCACCGACCACTGTACCAAGGAGGCGGCCCGAAATAAGAGAACATACACATCTTTTAAACCTTTTTGGAGGAGCTACAAACAACTGGATTTATTGTTATCAAAACGTTTTCTTTAAATAGACTTTAGAATCATAGTTTCCGACGGAAAGATTATTTTATCAGACGTACTTAAAGATGTCGATCATATTACCGGCTTATTACCATATCTAAAGGAAGCTAGGTATATTATCTTTGTATGGAAAAAACATTTTAGTTAATATCCAATGATATTCGACAATTTCTTAACGATTTAAATATTTTTATCTCTTAAATTAAACCCATTTTTTTAAATGTACTATTATAATATTGTTGAACATTCTTTTGGTATAAAATAAAACACTCATCAATAAATTTTTTTTTGTTTTCATGATAACATTTCAAGTAGCATATTTAAAGTGTATGCTATTTTAGAAAATTTGTATTCAATAATTATATACCAATTAAGGGAAGATAATACATTGTCACATTCATATAATACCAAAAAATTAACAATAAAAACCTGTGAGAGCTGCATTGCTCCTATTTCACCGCGAACTTTGTGACCTCTTTTTGCGTTATCTCAATATTTTAAATAAAATTCAGTTTCAAACATTTTGCTTGCTATCCTTCACCCAGATTGATAGACGTGGGCAGTGTTTAATTAAATATTTATTTGCTACGTCACAGCATGTGACTTGAATTCAGCCTGAAAACAAGCCACTATCATTTCCTTTCACAGTGATTGATCTATCTTAACAATATTTATTTTGGTATTTTCCTCTTGGCTATTTGGTTATCACTGATATATTCATGTAAATAGGTACAGTTTTGGAACATTTCAGTTATATTAAGGTTAGACATGTTTGTTGTTCTAAAACGGTACTATAGAATTAATATGTTTAAATTGTTGTTTTACCATTTACCGTTTGGAAAATCGTACGTAACATAGAAAGAAGTGATGTCAACTAAATTAACTTTACAATATTTTCTTTTCATTCGCATGATAACTATTTATAATAACAGGTAATAAACGTTCAATGAACTTATGTTGCGTACCTATATTTAAATTGAATAATTTGTGAGGCTTGCTAAAAATTCCGATGTAAATCTCAGAATCTATAAGCTACTTACGAGGGTTTGTGCTATAAATACCTGAATAGCCTTTGAAGTAGTCGATAATGGAATTCTATATTTTCGTCCTTATCTCCAGTGTAAATTTATATGACGTAAAACTATTATTAGCTTAGCGTCAAGACTAAGATTGAACGGGTAATGGCAGATTATATGTATAAGGTATTATTTTAGTCGTTAGATATTTTCATTCTTGTGATAGATCTTGCCGGCAAAAAGATATTAGTTTTCAGACAATTATAATATAATGTAGCTATTACAATCTAACTGATTTCACTTTATACAATATTGGAAAGTAAAAATGCCTACAAAATAAAATCGAATCAATGAAACGAAAGCAAAACATTTTCAGATTAGCACGAATTAATTAATTTAGTTTAGATTTAAAAAAATAGCACGATTAGATTAGCTAGTTTGTCAGTTGACTGCTCTCTTGAATGACAGGATTTAGTTAAATGAATAACATATTATTTATATTGTATAATTAGATACTTATACTAAAACTCTACCAAAATAATGCGCTAGCTTTAGCTCTAGAGACCAGTCTCATTTTGGGATTTTCCAAACGTGTTATCACGAAAAACAAGAGATATCTATAAGTGTATATTATTTCTATACCAGTATTATAAAGAGGTAATTTTTGTGAATACGTGAGGTTGTAGGGGATAATCTCTAGATGTAGTGAACGGATTATGATATTTTTGTTAGGAATAGAAAGCCACACTATTTCTGAAAGCATATTATTTTACCCCTCACCACAGCGAAACCTTTTTTTTTGAAGTGAAAACTTCTTTAGCGGCGTTGAGCACTTTTTCTGTAATGGGTATAAAATCTTAAACTCGCGTCAGGACACGTGACCTGATCGAAAAGGCGTAAGACGGATGGATATAAAACATGCTCAACGTTAATAATCAAGTTTTCACTTCTGCCGGCACTCCCGGAGTGCAACCCGTCTTTTTTTTTGTAAGTAATCTTGCATAGATACCCACGGCCTCCAGGGAAGAGGCCGTGGGTTATGTTGGATTCCTACCGACCAAAACCCCACTGTGTTCCGTCAAGCCGCATCAACGACAGGGCCACGGGTATAGGTGGAATTCGTCCGTGACCACCACAGCGAAACCTAGGCAATTGGCTATTCTTAATAGTATACTATTATTAAATAATACAACATAAAAACAAAATGAGAGCATGTCGTTTAATAAAATGAAACTGCAGATGATACAAATTAATTTTGATAAAAAAAATACAATAAAAAGTACCTACAGGCGATTTTTGCAGAAAATTATAAATGAAGTTCTAAAAATATCAACTTATGGATTAAAGATGGCAAAATTAATAAACACAATGAATATCTCTACAACAAATATAACAACTTATTTATTTTTCCTCTTATCATTTTCAGAGGACCACGCCAAAGGTTTGAGCACGTTCACAATAATGGCAGGACTGGGCGGCTTCATGGGATATGCTCTTGGCGGGATCAACTGGGATGAAACTAGCCTTGGTAATTTATTATTGTACTTTGATTTTGAAATAAAGACCAAGATATAGACTTGCTTTTTAGTGCTTATTTCAGGAATAGAAACTTATAAACGAATAATTAATTAATCAATTTTATCAATTTCTTAAAATCGAATACGTAATGGAATCCATTTATTGAATGTTTTGGGGGATTATTACAGACGCCTTCAATACACTACTACCTATAATGGAAAATATAAATTATAATTTGTAGTTTTTTCTTCATGATATAACTGTAGTTTAGTTGTCACTTTTACTCAATTTCAAGAGGAGCTAGTGAATTAAGTGCTTTTTATTTTAAAACCCTATTATATCATGGAGAACACGAAGAGAAAATTACTAATATTATATTTACATTTATGTATTCTATCGTTATAGAATACTGGGTATCTGAATACACGTGTCCGTACCTTAGCAACACAACCGCTTTTGAAGGGCTAAAGCCTTAATGACTATGAAATGTTCGGAAACCACGTATTGAAATTTTGTGGAAATATCCGTATTATTAAAATGAGTTGTCAATTTAGTAGAATTTCTCTCCCTACGCTATTATTGTGATGGAAATTTTCTTTATTGATTGCTTGATTTGCTTTTTTTAATGTATAATTTTATGTAGGTATCAGATGTTATCTATTTATAATAGTAATTAATTTTAGTCTTACATTATAATAACCCAATATTCATGCAAAAAACAGCGGTGCAATTTAATTTATATTTGCCGAGCGTGGCATTGTATTTCGGAATTCTGAGTTGCATTCAGAAAATAAAAAGGCCCTTCCCAAAATTTCAGGCGACTTCTTCGGAGGGCACGTACGAGCAGTGTTTTCTCTAATCACAATAATATTCATAGTATGTGTATCAGCTACAATAACCAGTTTTAAGGAAATTCCTTTGGACGAGTTGCATCAATATGAAGAATTTAGAAAAAGCGATGAAAGTCAGGAACCTCCAGTAGTACAAGTAGAGGGTATCCAGGAGGAACAAGTGGAAAAAGATGGGTTGATTAAGGATGGTACGGTTATGTATGGAGCGTTAGAACAGAATGAGGTAAGGGATAGTAATGTTATATTAATATGAGGTTTATAGTATAGTAATTATAAAAAAGAAAGATAATTTTAATTTATTTTCTAGTTTAAAAAATTTTAGCTAGCTTATTAAATGTGAGTTTCAACTCCTTGCTAGAGAGGCTACTAGATCTTCTGGGTGAGCTTTTTTTATTTTCCATGTACGTACTTTTCCCTTAATAATAAAAATGGTTTATACCTACTTCAGGGTCCCAGTATTCCGATCCCCGAGGGTCATGGAGAGCCACTTTCGCTCAAGCACTACTTGCTGTCCATCATCTCCGGGTGGTGTGTCTCACCAACCTCTTCTGTTAGACAAATTCTTAAAATAACGTTCTAGATGCATCCTTAAAATGTAAATATTAGTAAGGTTTCAGATCCTCTCTCTTTTTTAATGGTATGGGTACTTTTCTTTAGATTATGGGTTGGATATTTTATTATCTTCCATGGTCTTCGAACTTTCCCTATACGATAAAAATGGTTTATACCTACTCCAGGGTCCCAGTATTCCAATCCCCGAGGGTCATGGAGAGCCACTTTCGCTAAAGCACTACTTGCTGTCCATCATCATGATGCCCAACTCCCTCCGGGTGGTGTGTCTCACCAACCTGTTCTGTTGGATGGCTCACGTGTGCTATTCACTGTACTTCACCGATTTTGTTGGTGAATCTGTGTATGGTGGGAATCCAGCCGTGAGTATACTTTTTAGCATAAATTATACATTATTTTTATTTGTGACCTTTTTATTCTATTAAAATAGAAGAGGTCACAATCTTATTATTTTTGAGTTATTTAGATTTTTAATAAAATCCTTAATTTCTAGATTAGAATATGGATAGAATATTTTTTTGTGAGAGTCTACTCTGTTCATTTGATCTCTGTAAAATTCCGAATAATCTAAAATAAATAAATCCAAATTGTTTGCAGTATCAGACTTGACACACCTACATCCCATTTTCAAGAAAAGACGAATGAGTCAGAATTTTTATAGAGAACTTCCTATCATGTTTATGGGCTTAAGTTTTATGACTGCGTTTAGTTAAACAGGTGTTTATACTTGTTTATTAGAGAAGGATTAAATGAATATGGCTTCTTGGTAATGTTGATCCATAGTACGTCAACAATTTAATATTATGAAATAATTTATAAGCGATTTTACTTACATATTAAATTGTTTAACTATATCCTGAATACTGTTTTCAAAGAACTTATTATTAGATGATTGAGGTACTTACGAAACCTTCAGTTTAATTTAATTTATATGATTACGATAGAAGCCTCAATGTATTTCTATTATTATTTTTTGTGTAAGGTCTTAAAATATATCTAAATTCAAATATTTTATTTATCATTATTTAAGAGTTAGTGATAAAAATGTAGAACTATATTTTATTTCTCCTAAAATATTAATACTAAATACGTGGCTACAAGTTTTGCTTGATTATTTTCAACAGGCACCAGAAGGTAGTGAGAGTAGAATCAACTATGAAGCCGGTGTTCGATTCGGATGCTGGGGAATGGCCATGTACTCTCTGTCTTGTGCCTGTTATTCCACAATTATTGAAAAGCTTATTAAGAAACATGGGTAAGTTTTTGAGATTAACGATGGCATTTCTATGGTTTATTGAAGATATTGGGAATTTATGTATCTCATTTAATTCGACTACATTTATTTTCTTAAAATGTTTATCATGAATTTGAGTCAAAAATTTAAGGATTTTGAATGTTCATATCTAGCTTGCTATTTTATAAGTTCATATAATTACATTTAGGAGGTTATAAATTTTCATTTTGTCGGTTTCTTAGTCGAAAAATAAAATCGATAAGGTTCCAGCTAGTAAATCAAAAAATACAAACAGTCAACAGACGCTTTATTGTTTGCTCAAAACATCTTGCTTATCTGAAAAAACTTCGTCCGTGATTTCGTTGAACAGGGAACTTAAAAATAATTTAATATAAACATTGCGAGGTCGAAACGAAGCCAACATACTATCACGAGTTGAATATGGCTTCTCAGTCTAATTATGCGATATTAAATAATTGGGTTTATCATTATTGAATTAATCGCCACATTGTAATTAAGCCCTAGTTCGATATGATATGTGTATGTTGATTTCATCATGATTGAGTAAAATTGAGTTGAGCAATTCCAATATAAAAATTATTATGTGCACCACCATCATCATCATGATACTTCACAATGTCACTTAGAACAATGTCATTTAATCCTTACTAATATGTATTATAAATGCGAAATTAACTCTGTCTGTCTGTCTGTCTGTTACGCTTTCCCGCTTAAACCTCTCAACCGATTTTGATGAAATTTGGCACATACCATCTTTAGACCCTGAGAAAGAACATAGGCTACCTTTTATCAAAACACCACGCGGGCGAAGCCGCGGGCGGAAATTAGTTATTTATATATTTTTGGAAGCTTTTAGACTCTAAGCTTAGACTAAAGTAATGCTTTTTAAATATGTAAAAATTATTAAAAACTAACTATTTTTATAATACTTATCTGTTAAACTTGACTGTGAAATTTAATAGGACAAGACTTGACATTCAACATCATTTTTGTGGCTTCTCATGCTCTAGATTTTTTTTCATGTCCCAGTTTCTTGGAAATTTTTATATAATAATACTACGGTCCTTGGAAGTTTTTATACTACGATATTACACGTTTTGATAATATTATATTTTACTTATTACGAGATAAAAATATATATTCGAATTATTTATTTTTACTTGTTTGAATATTAGAACACCTGCTGTAAATTATGAGCATTAGAAGCTGGTATTGGTTTCGTTAATTTTTATTGATAGGGGCTATTAATTGTGTTAACAATGTTGTAAGCTTTTTGATTGATATTGCATCTGAATTAAACTAAGAAGTTCTGTTTTTGATATCTAAAATATTACGAATGATATTAAATTTCCGTATACTACTTTTAATGCTCATTATAAAGAAATTAAATAGCATATTATGATTTATTTTTGGCTTATTGTTTGCTTATTTTTATTCTCAGCTTTTGTCAATAATTTTATTAATTATCCAAGTTTGTTTCTACTCCTACCTTACTGTTACTATACAGATATTATAGGAACAGTAAGGCAGGACATGATTATTATGAGGCAGACCTCATAATAATCATGTCGAGGGAGTTAGGCACGGTCAATTTTCATCAAAATCTCCTTATTTAAGTTAAAGTTAAAGATGATTTTTTACGTGTCTGTCAATAGAAAATAAACAATTATTATTAGTAATACTTATTTGTAGGGCTAAAAAGGTATACGTAGGTGGTCTAAGCACGTACAGTTGTGGTATGATGCTGCTCTGCATCTTGCGGGCTCCAGCTGCAGTACTACTGTTCAGTTGGACCGCTGGAGTCATGTACTCTACACTGTTCACTATGCCGTATCTATTGGTGGCCCATTATCATGCTACGGGGATGGTGAGTTTTGATAATTAATATCACTTTATATACAGGTAGTGTAGAAAAGCTTTTAGTGATAATTTATGGTGTTGTGTTGCATGTTTGGTTTGTTGCTATCTATACTAATATTATAAAGCTGAAGTTTGTTTTTTGAACGCGCTAATCTCAGGAAATACTGGTCCGATTTGGTAAATTCTTTCTTTTTGAGGAAGGCTTATAGGCTGTATATTATCATCACGCTAAGACCAACAGGGGCGGAGCCACGCGGGTGAAACCGCGAAGCGCAGCTAGTGTAATATAAAGCTTTAGGAGTTAATCAATTTCAATTCACTAGTATTAAGTACCTATTAATTTTGCACTTATTCGTCGTTTGTACTTCCTGTTAACGCTTTCTCATCTCCATATAAATTCCCAGGTTTTATTTTCTATATCTGTATTGTTACGCGACAGCTTTAAAGCTTGTTCTAGACTCTAGTGATGACATGATTGTAAAAGAGCTAACTATAGCGTTTCTTGTCGGCTCTTCTCTGTAGAAACTGCTTTCAAAACTAGTGGTAAATGATAAAACTATGTTATGATGATTCAAAAGTGCTTCTAGAAGGAGTTTACGCGAATAAATAAATGTTTGAATTTTAATAAATGTTTGAAGTTTAGTTCCCTTGTTTTTCAACCAGAAACTAGACGCAAGAACGTAAAATGTTAAGTTTTATCTAGAGGATATTTGAATCCATTATTCCTACATTAATTCCGTCTTATTATAATTAATGTATAAATCTGAAATCCAGAATATGAAATCAAGGTACAACATCAAAGAGATTTACTAGAATTTAACACTTTGTAATTAAATCGGATGCTAATTAATGGACTGCACGGTTGTGGAACGTTTCCACTGTATAGTGTAGTCACTCGAAATTTACAAGGTGTTGAAATTGTATGGAACTGATGCCGTACAAAATCAAATTACTGCCAAGAAAATTTTTATTACGCCTCTGTGGACCATCTCTTGTACGGTACTAGGTACGTGTTTTCCAAAATCATATGACTGAAATATACTCCTTCTACTAGTACTTTTGAAACCTCAAACTCAAACTTCGTCTACTGAATATTGTGTCAATGCAATAAAAAGTGTAAATAAATATAATAATTATTATTTATTTTTAATATTTAGTTTCATTCAGAGAACATTTTAAAGAATTTAGAAATTCTAGCCCACGAGTTTTTCGAATTCTAATTCGAAACATCTTGGGCTTTAATTTAAGCACGTAATACCGAAAGAGTAGAAGAAATTAGATTGCTCAGGCGAGATCAAGAGTGGAGTGGCCGAAATACTAGACGTTGCTCCGGCATGGCAAATAGATGCGGATCGAATCCAATCCATTTTTCTATTCTTTAAAATTTTCTCAATAATTTATTTAAACTAAAATATAACAAATCTTGTAAATATTGCTTTTCAGCTACGAGGCCGCCTTTTATGCAAATTATGCTTATTCAACTCTGCTTTTTACATACTACTGTTTTTTTTTCATATTTTGTACAATAAGTAATTAATAAACAACTAAGTGGCCACTATTACTTATAGTGGGACAGCTGCGGCGGGGGCAGCGGGGGGTCGCGCGGGATCGGCACTGACGTAGCAGTCGTTAGCAGCTGCGTGTTCGTAGCGCAGCTGCTCGTGTCCTGCATCATGGGGGTCGCGGTGCGGGCTGCGGGCTCTACGGCCGCGGTCGTAGCGGTCGCTGCTACGCTGGCTGCGTGCGCTGCTGTGACTGCTACACAGATTACCTATTTGGATCTGTGAATTTTATATAGATCTGTCTTTTGTTTTGCTGTCTAGGTTGTTACTTTCTTTGGGATTAGGTTGTTATGTCTCATGGGGGTAAACAAGTTCGTGTTCATAGCGCAGCTTCTCGTATGATCTATGAATTTTATTATATAGATCTGTTTTTAAGGGATGGGATTTTCATATTAAGTGTAAAAAGGGTAAGAAAAAATAATAATTATAGTAATCAAGTTATTTCAAAATGTATTCAGTGGGTAGTATTGTAAAATGTTGATAGTGTTAATGTTTTATGTTATGAACTGTGAATATGATCTCTATTATTGATAATTATGTTATTGAATCTGAACCTTTATAATATAAACTTTATATACCTATGTACTTAATAAAAGGCCTATGTACTATGTACTTATAGAATAATAATTATGTACAATTTCATGACAAATGATAAATTAGTTAAATTTCAAATGAATACTCATTATTTCACTCGTTGTTTGAGACAATATTTAATTGTACCTATACATTTTTAAAGAGTATGAAATTTTGGTATGTAAATAATATCTTTATTTAATTATTTATATTAATAAGTATACTTTTAAGTTTTAACAATGTATTCACATTCAAGTTTATGATTGCCTATACCTATGATGTACGCTTGCAATATATTTTAAATTTTACATTTATAAAAGTGTCTGTAAAAGCACATACATATTATAAAAGTAGAGTACCTATTAGTATTATTACTCTGATTGTTAATTAATTAATTTATAGTATAGAGTATTATTGTAAATAAAATATACTTACTGTTGAAATTATAAATGTGTGTTATTGCATGTGGTATTAAACTATGAAATGAACCAGTTGTTTTCTTTATTTTTGCCTGGATATCCATCATATAATTGCTTTTCAGGTTCTTCAATTTTAACAATGTTTCTTAATTGTACTCTAGCGACTACCATAGTAATCTACTAAAGATGTTGCCTAATACATAAAAAAATAAATATAGCATTCCTTTACCTTAAAATATTATTATAATCCCTCAAAAGTCGAAGCCACTATTGTACAAAATATATTATCAAATGAAATCGTTAGTTCTGTCAATGGAAACACTCCCTAGAGCTTATATAATTAAGAGAAATGCATCTATTTCAACAATATCCATTTCAAGAGGCCGAAATGGGTCTGCTCCACCGTGTTTGGTTAAAATTAACACCAACTAAAGCTTTACAACACTCTGCTAGAGAGGAGACTATGTTCTTTGAATATATGTACCGTGTTACGTATTTAGAAGGTAAGTGTTTATTGTCTATCACCAGAGCTGTGTGTCTTTCGACGCTTTTGATGTTATGTTTGTTATGGATCCTTGAGATTTCAATGTTCTCACGGTGTTTTATTGACATAGCTTTAAGGTTAAATACACAAAAACGTAATAAGAATAGCTCTTTAACCCTTATTAAAACGCTGGGAGCTATACTTCCCACGTCTCAGATTGAAGTAAATCGTGTTTTATTTTTATATGCTTAAACCTTATGCAGTGTAATATTTATCTACGCAATCTTAACATTTTAGAGAACTTTTTTTCATGGAAACAGTTTTCAGAGAATTATTACATGTCATGGTAAACACACGTCAAAGTCAGGTGACGTGATTTTGCAGCCGAAAACGACCGTTATTTTTTAGTTTTTGGTGTAGTGCTCAAAAAAAATTAGATAAGTAGATTTGAGTTCTAGCTATGTAAACTAGACTATATTACGGTTGCGTGAAACGTAAAAATATGCCCAGAATCTTTCGTATATACCTTGGTAGAGTCGATTGAAATTAAGTCTTTAAGTGGGAAGATATCATCCCAGTGTTCGTCACTGCACATGACATTCGGAAATTCTATATATAAAATCTGTGTGTCTAAAAAATCTTTTTTAGTTGGTATAAGCAACTTATTTATTGTTATTCGTTATTTCCTGATCAGATAATTAGAAATCTTAACTCAATACATTAGTATTTACTTACTTACCTATTGTTTTTATTTTGTTTTAGAAAAATGCCATTTTTATGTTGAAGTCATTCATTTTTCAATTCCCGAATTCTTCCCTCAGTAAAAGAAACTTGCATTGATGAGTACTTTCACCTCCTTTATTAAAAAACTTGATCTTTATAATTTTTTACGAAAACATTAAATTCACAAGTGGAGTCAGGGCAACTAACTAGTGTTTTAAAATATTGATGTCTGGAGTGGACACTGGGAGCTATAGTTCCCACCTTTCCAAACTTTTTACAAGAGAGAACAGATGACGGGATATATACTTCCCACCGAAAAAAGGGTACTTCCCCCCACTAACCCCTTTTTTGTGTGTATTTTTGAAATCTACGACCCAAAATTACCCAGGAACGTATATTACTTTTTTGTTAGCTCCTCCACAGGCTCGCGTTTGAATAAGGGTTAAGAAATCTTAAGGGATAAAGGGACAATATCTTTTAACTATTTCTAATTTCTGACTTTAATATAAATATGTATATTTGATTTTTGATTAAACTTGGATCAAGTCTTTATAATCCTATAACTTACAAGATAACCAGTAATAATGACACTCCTAGGTACTTTTTTTTAACTGTACAATTAGATTAAATTACAATACACTACTAGATTTCCTATACACATTTTTATATCACCAGTTAAAAATAGCTGATAACTTTAGCTTCAAAATCGTACTACTATAACATTGTCATCACAAGTTTGCAAGACTACATTCCGTTAAGAGTTTTGTGGTTTAATATATGTTCAAAGTGGCATTAATGCTTGAAGTGTTCAACATCTGCGGCTTGGAATGTTCTTGCGGGGCAAATTATGCTTTCAAACTTTGTACCTCGTTTTATAACTCATTTTGTATGGGTACGTTTTTGGACTGTTCTATCGGTAAACTTTTATAATTATTGCAGCTTTAAAATAGAACGCAATGGATTAAAAATGTGATGATTGTGTAAGAATAATCAAATTTGTAGATATAATGAATACAAAGAGATCTTATTGTATAAATTACAGTAGTAACAGTCTGCCCAACTTCGTTCGTGGTAGGTATAGCCTGTCCCTATAGAAATCCTGTTTATATCCCATCGTGAAATATTTTTGAAAAACAGTCTAGTACTTCCCGAGAATCCCGAGTTTAGTCCATTCAAACAAACAAACTTTTTATAATTTATATTTACAAGATACAAAACTTATCAAGCGTAAATAGTCAAAAATAATAATGAATACTTTGACTCTACTTATACTCTACGACTATACCTTAGTTTAATAATATAAAAGCTGTGTCATCGAAGCAGTAACTTTCCTCTAAGATGAAGAAGTTTTAATTGAATATGAGTCTGCAGTCCCTATTTAACGAGTAATCTTATCGAGTTCCTAGCGTGTCGCTGAAGCATTTAAAACTATTATGATTTTAGTATAACCTTTTAGGAGTACCTAATAGAGTATTATCACAAAAACGGTACCTATTAGAAATTAGTGTAAAATGTGTGATATTTGAAGGTTATCTCGATAATTAAATTAGAATTGTGTAAGTGCCTTTAAAATGAGCCACGCCCGAAGTCATGCTCTATTAACACTTTTTTGAATTGCCTATTGAATGATCATTACATTTAGATAAGGTTCATAGAATAGTTATTAAATTAGCAAACAATGATCATTATTAATAGGCTAGTAGGGCAAGTTTTTTTACTGTGATTGATATTTACCTGCAAACTGAATATTTGAGTCTTAAATTACAATTTATAAGTTATTTCGTCGTAACGTCCTACGTTTTAGTAAGTATGTAAATATTTCCCCCCAACGGTCCAGGCCTTGTCGCGGCGGAGGGGCTCAGT
>CAJQZN010017149.1:0-14834 GCA_907164685.1 Colias eurytheme | reverse complement strand
CTCTCAGGCGTAAAATTGCTATAATTCTAACAATGAACTACTGTTGCATCAAATTGCTTCTTTCAATTGGTGTATACCAGCCTACAAATCCGTACGTTTGTTGACGGGATTTTCACAAGTGCACAAATAAATATGTACCATTCAGGATGTAGAATAGAAATCAATATATTGTGTACGTATTGTGCCTTTATACGTAGAATCTGTCAATAGTGCCTACCTGGTATTGACACCTGCTGAGGTTGCATTACAGACCACGAAAATATAAGTATGAACACGCAATTTTGGCGTTTAATTCTTAAGGATAACGGATACATTTGGATGACGACAAATTATTTTTATGCGGTGATGTTTAGCGCCGCGTGACGCATTTTAAGTATAGGTTTGAGAGCTGATTCATAATTAAAATAGACGTTTAGTGTAGCTTCATGTTTATTGCCAGGAAACGCGGACCACCTACAATTTAACATTTTTTTATGTACAAATATTTAAAGAAGTAATTGTATAAGACTGGATTACACAATTAAAAATCATTAGCATACATGAACACGGAATTTGGTTTGAATGGGAATAATGAACTCGTAAGACTATTCACTCTACTTTAAGACTATTAACATTTTAATAAGTACAATGATGTATTTTTCTTCAAACAGAGCCTAGAACGTTGAAAGTCGAAAGTCCATTAATGTATTACATATGCAGCATTCTTGTGGAACTGAGTGGTTTTGCTTTCACACCCATAAATCAAGCATTTATCATACGTGCAATATTCATAACTTATGACACTTGTTGGGATCGTACATCAATTTGACCATAACATTTAATGCTGTCCATTTTTGGCATGAATGAAGTTCTTTAAATACGGCCAGCTATTTTCTTATGCCATCTATTCCTAATCAAGAGCTATTAAAACCTTTTAGTACGATAGTAACAAGCCTATCATAGACCAGACGTCATCAGTTAAGTATGATAGTAAAAAACCTTATCTAAATCAGCAATAAATGGTATCAAGTCCACCGTAGACCAGTCACAATCACATAAGTATACGTCACGGACACCTACCTCACTTTCAGTCCAATCGATGAGACTAGACTTCTCCTCCAGCAAATTCTCCGAGCTCCTCTTCTCGTCCTCTCCGTCTCCCTCGTCCTTGAAGACCTTAACTTCGTCCGTGGAGCCCAGGTCGTCGCCGCCCGAGCTCGCAGCGGAACTCGAGTGCGCATGCGGCATTTTCAAGATCCCAACCCAACGCCCATTATCCCATCCTTTCACAACACACACTATCTGTCATCCATGACCGGCTAATACATTATCCGGGCTGGTCCTTCGAGCCGGATTGCTATGCACATCGGTCGGTAATGTCACTTACACTGATACTAGTTTGTCGGTTCACAGACGAGTCGTCAGGTTGAGCTTAAATTGTTACTTCGCGTATCTTTCGAATTGTATCTGAAACAAGAATTATTAAAATTAAACAACGTAAAATGTAAAGGTTCTTGGATACATCGTTTAAATTTTGGACATCTTGGACACAAGAAAATAAAATAAAATAAAGGTAGGTAAGTACTTAATGACCTAGTAATTACAACAAACATATCATTAAAGTTGTACAGGCACCTATCTTATCCTTAACCTTACGATAAGACTGAACCGAAAGCTATATTTAACGTTTCGCCACAAGCATTGTAGCATATTTTAGGTCAAGTGGGCTGTCAAGTATCGTTCAAGTCCCTTGGCCCGTAGCCAAGCGCTCAGAAACCCTTAGGAGAAATAAAATAACATATTGACAGTGAATAATTTATGTAAACATTAGTGGGACGAGTTACGAGGAAGTCAGTTTTCGTGTATCTGAACATGTATGGAACTGTTTTATAAAATTTGATATGAAGTTTAAGAAAATGTAGATGAGTATGAACACGATTGTAGTTAGTTACATAATATTAATTCACTCACTTATCAGTTTTTTTTTACTCTGTAGGTATCCACTACGTAACAAAAATACATTTAAAAAAAAGTAGAAAAATATTATGATACCTAAGTCTTAATTCGCAATCCTTTTCAAGTGTACAGAAACATTTATTCTTAAACATAAAATGTGCTCAAGCCCTTATCCATCAACTTAGGAAATAATGAATGCTGTTACATATTAAAACCATAGATTAAAAGCCAGTTTATGATACACGTATCATGGGCGCGTTGATATGCGCGCGCGCATTGCATTCACTATGCATATTGTTTTGAGAGAATATGACGCCTGTACTAAGCTATGCATGTCAATGTGTTGCCAGGCCTTCCTGCTAAGCCTATATTTCGTCACGAGAAATTCGTTGCCTATTGTATAAACATGAATTTTAATGAACTGAAAAAACAATTCTAGGAAGCGGTGATAGAGTTGAATTTCTGTATTGATTGATTGAATTATTAATAAGTCATAATCTATCAATTTTATTAGCTCCTTATAAGACTAAGACGTTGGAAGTTTGTTAATTGTAATATATTCGGTATATCCTGAACACCTGCCTCATCATATTTTCAAACATTCAATCAAGTTTTATTTATTAGCATACTTAAATAATAAATTGTATTTACAAAATTAATAAAATACATTGCTCTTTAAAATCTTATTTTTAAATTATTTATCTGAACATTAAGAAACTTTCAGCACATTATGCTTGTGATAAATGCAGCGCATGCGCACATCCATTTTAGGATGCTACTTCCTGTAAATAACGAATTATCTATTCCTACTGAAATGTTATCAAATCCTTAATACCGAGAAAACTTAACTTTCAACCAAGTCAAGACATTAGAAATGAAATTATAATATCAATCTTGATACTCAAATCGTTCCAAATTAGTTAGTTCGTCCTTTCTTCACATAATATATTCCACAGATACAGACGACTTATAACTTCACATTCATCTATATATACACAAATGCGCTTACGTATTTATTTAACTTACCTCTTCATTAATTTTGTTTTAAGAGCTTTTAGTTTAGTTTATAGACATGATCAATATTGGGAGAAGCCTCTGGCTCCTGAGACACAGTTTTAAACTAGTTCGGGAGCCGAAGGATTCATTATAGACCTAGACCTGTATAATTATTATGTCAATAAAGATTTTTATTATTTTTTTTAACTAAATACGAGTAAAGCCGCGGACTAAACCCTATCAAATAAACAATTATAAACACGAATTACAGTATCTTATCGTTCATCTCAGAAGATAAGAGCAAAAGGAAACAGTTTATCGCTTATATGATGTTTCATAACGTGTCATTACGTTTATTTGTCTGTAACTCATGTACTACTGAATAGATATGAGTGTGACTTTTAATGTTTTGATAGATTGCGTTTTTGGTGTTTGAGTTTGTATGCTAGAAATTGGATAGAGTTTATTTTTGATAGGATTTAATAAATTATCGATTTTATGCAATTGAAATCAAAATAAGTTACTAATTCTTTCATATCAGTCGTTACTAAGGAAAAAACGCAAGCTAAATGCTTGCGTTTTAAAAATGTACTTAAATCGTATGAAGATAGAGATCAAAATTCGTTGTTTACTCGCAATGTACAGATAAGTAGAAGATACAAAATATATTGTTTAAGTAGAAATTTTTGATATTATTTTTAATTGCAATTAAAAACAAATTCTCACAGTGAGAAAGAGATGACTTATCCTGGGAATAATGGGTAAAAAGTTTTAGATTTCTATCCTAAAAACTTTTCATGAATAAATTGTATTTTCTCGAAAAGTTTGTTTCTAATTATAACATTTAATTAACTTAATTCATGTTCTCAAAGTTTATTTCTGATGAATAATTAAACTCAGTACAAATTCACATCTTTTGGGATTAACCTGACCATTGATAGTTTCATAGCTTTTCACGAATTGATTCATGAAAATTATAAGCCAAGTGTTATTTTATTGCCCAGTTAGGTAATAACTTTTTGATAAATTTTATTTGGAATGGAAATATTCTATACTATAAAAATGAATCGCAAAATGTGTTTGTAAGCGCATAACTCGAGAACGGCTGAACCGATTTCGTTAATTATTTTTTTATAATAATCCTTGAAGTATGAGGATGGTTCTTATGGAGAGAAAACGTAAACGTGTACCAGAAAGGGCAAAAACAGGCAAAGCCGGGGCGGACCGTTATTCATACATTCGAAGATACATGCATATTTGGTTTTAAAAAAATATTTTTCACATTTTTTTAATACTTTACAGCATTATCAGGGGGCATATTTCATTATTGTCTAAATAATGAACCAATAATAAGGTTAATGACCGTGAATATTAACGTGAGGCCTTTTCCACATAAAAATTATTTCACAGCGTAATTTCATTATTTTTTCCCGCTATAATTGCTTTAATTTTAATAAAATACGTGTTTGTTTAACTGCTGTGAGGAAATTTAAAAAGAATAATACAACAACTTAAACATTTACGTCATTTAGTTTAAGATCAATGGATAAGAATTTTTAATTAATAACTCAGGCCCCGGAATCACAGACACAATAGAAAATCTATTGTGTCGTGGACCGATCGGGGCGTTCGAGGCTCAATGGGAAATAAATGTGTCATAGCAAAAACTTTCTTAGATATATATCAACCATACAGATAATTATTAATATTGCAATAACTTTAAAATAAATGTAAAAATTTAAAATGTCGATGAAAAACTCAAACTTATTCCTTAAAACTTTTCCAAGTGGTCATATTCATACATATTCATTTTTAACAAATAAGACATACTCAAATTGTAACTGCAATACTTACGATTAAAATGCAATCTTATATAATCTGCACATAACAGTCATACATTAGCAAGGCATATAAATGGCATAATGACGTATGTAGATGGGGGACTAGGTGTGAATATTGAATCGTTCACGCCATGTATCATTATGTTTGTTCTTTGTTACATATATTCTATTGATATATATATAATATGTATAGGTATTGTAATGCCCTAGGAAGTTTCTTGATGATTGGGAATGTTTTGATGCTGTGCGATGAAGATTGGTGCTACAAATTTGATGGTTAGAGTTTTTGTAATGCAACAGGATTTATTACGAACTAGCTTACCGCTCGCGGCTTCGCCCGCTTTGTCTTAAACCTAATAAATTATATACTAAAACCTTCCTCTTGAATCACTCTATCTATTAAAAAAACCGCATCAAAATCCGTTGCGTAGTTTAAAGATTTAAGCATACAAAGGGTTAAGGGACATTGTTTTATACTAGTTATGTAGTGATAGTGATTTGATTATGTACGATTGCTTATTGTTATTTTTTCAAAATTCTCAAATATCACCTAACTATTTATTTGAGAAAATAGTGTTATTGGTAATGGACACCTAATGTAGGAGAACGCCATTTTAAATTAAGTTTTTATTGAAATCAAACACTCGCAATGCGAAGCGTTAAAATATTTAATTTATATAGTAACTATAAATTACAATATGGAAATTCCAACTGATTATTTATTATTATCTACTAGTTAATCATAACCCGACACCTCCTTTAAAGAAACTCGTAAGTAAATGAAACATACCAAACATATTCCTCTTTTACCATAGATAGGTATAGACAAAACCTGAATGGTAGTTAGTTTAAACAAAGGTCCAAAGACGAGCATTTCTATTTCGCAGTACAGGCAGTAAAAGGTACCATTGTAATAGGATACCTAAGGTATCATTTTATGTGTTATTTTACGACGCATGTGAAACCGCGTGTTATGTGCTGTTTATTGAAATTTATAAATGGGTACAAATCGTAAATATTCTGTATGAACTGTAGGTGGTATCGAGTTTGTTTTACACTGACGATACAGCCCAGCTTAGTAGGTAATTAGCGTAAGCCATGAAAGCATTTTTGAGAACTTGGTCTTGAAGTATCTTAAATGTAGGTAAGTACACGAAATTTTAATTATAACCCTGCCAAATGGAATTGTCTATATGTACTTACTCTATACAATGGTGAAATCGTTTCCAAATTATTTTTGTATTTAATAAGTTTTAGCGGGAAACCTATTGATGCGGATTGCGACTTTTTTATAGATACAATGTATGGAAAAGTTGTAAATAATATGATGGTATTGATTAAATTTTAATCACATATTGTTATCAAGATCCCAATCAAGGAAAATTTTACTGTTATTACTTTACAAAGCGGTGAAATTTCTATGTACCTACTGATGGTATACGAAACTACTGAATCGATTATGAAAATTGATTTCATTATAGAAGACATTATCCCTAATTAACACTAATGCTTATTACAATGCTACATGACCTAAGCCCTTACACTTATAATTAGGATTATTAATGGGAGATAATACCTATATAGTATATTTGTAGGTACCTACAGGAGTAATTGCAAAAGGTAATCTGAAGAAAATCTAATTTCTATTATAGAAATTTAGTACCTATCAAGGCTAATGTAATCGATTGAGGTATATTATAATTTATAATTAAAGTAGTTATAGAGAACTTATCTTAAAAGCTGTAAAAGTCTAAGTTGTAGGTCTACTAAAGAAATTCTCGAAGCACCTTAAAGTTTGAATGTCATTTATACTTTTGTTTCATTTCATGAAGTTTTTAAAAACAAAAAGTTAAAAGATGTTTTTTTTTGTATGTGAAGCATGTAAATGCCTATAAAAGTTTATAAGAAGATATATAGCTCACGTTACAGGAAATAACTAAGGCTAGTTTTATTTTAGAACTAGCGGATTTCCGTGACTTCACTCACTTAAATAGCCTATGTATTAAATAAAGCACAATTTATTTATACTTTTACTTTTTAGTCCAAGAATCTAGCAAATAATATTACTGTAGCTTTACCTACTGTAGGTTCTTCCTATCAATACTTCTTTATCATCCCTACTAATATTATAAATGCAATAGTAACTCCGTCTGTCTGTCTGTCACGCTTTCCCGCTTAAACCTCTCAACCGATTTTGATGAAATTTGGCACAATCTTTAGACCCTGAGAAAGAACATAGGCTACCTTTTACCAAAACACCACGCGGGCGAAGCCGCGGGCGGAAGCTAGTATCTTCATAATGCAACGCAGCAGTAACGCAGTTCCTTCACATTTTTTAAAGAATTACAAGAATTAATTAAACCAACAATAGTCGAGTATCATGTTGTACAATAAAAATATACGCTCCGTTTATTTTTATGGGAATAAGTGTGATTTTTTTATAAATATCTTGTGTAAATATTTCCCTTGTACTTATTACTATTAGTCAGTTCTCTCATGTGTAACAACCAACTTGTTTCAAACGAGAAATATTCGTAGCAATGCTTTATTACTGACAAAAAAATCTTTTAAACGTCTATATAGTATCTATCTATATTCCTAAAGAGGAAAAAAGGTTATGAATTCGTTGCGAGGATTACGTACGGAAAAAAATTGCGATGTGTTTTGGCCTAATAAGCCATAGATAGTGTTAATGCTATGCTATATAGCTACGGTTATGCGAAATAAGTGCGTTCGAATCCTTTGGTATATAAGGAGCTACCAAATTATTGTAATATACATCTTATTTCATCTTCGCTATTCATTTATATTTAAGGCATTTGCGAACACAGGGCATGCGCATTAATATACACAACCATCAAAGTAAATTACGTCTAACTACTGTGAAATTCCCGCGTTATAAAATTTAAATACATATGGCTCATTAATTTACATTATAAATGGCTGTCAGGAGGCTTTAATTTAAACAGACGCTACACCTGTGTCTATTTACAATTTTATAGCTACTAAACGTAACAAAGAAACAGATTTGTCTCCGCTTTACATTGTAGCGGCAGACGCGTCCGTCCCGCGCGGTTGTTTACATGCAAATGAACTAAAGTACCACAGACTATACAACTCTAAAGCTGCATTTCCACTGCGTGACTTTTATCATGCTTTTTGTTATATCATATTTGTTTACACTATCATGTTTAAATTAACACGTAAAGAACAAAATATAATTACTTATAAAACAAAACAAATGATTAAAAACCGGCCAAGTGCGAGTCGGGCTCGCGCACAAAGGGTTCCGTAGCAGCAAATATAATAAATTACAGTTAAATCAACCTATCTCAAAAACTATAAGAGATACTTTGATCAAACCAAAAATCGTTGAAAGAGTTAATTAGCATGCATCACCTCTATTTTTTTTAGAATTTTATACCCCGTAGTTATAAAAATAGAGGGGGGGGGACATACTTTTTACGACTTTGAGAGCTGATATCTCAAAAACCGTTCACTTTAAGAAAAATGTTTTTTAGAAAACTTTATATCATTTTAAAAGACCTTTCCATTGATACCCCACACGGGTATGTACATCGAAAAAAAAAATTTCATCCCTCAGTTACATGTATGGGGGGCCCCACCCCCAATTCTTTTTTTTACTATTTAGTGTCATATTTTTGTAGCGGTTCATACAACACATATTCCCATCAAATTTCATCACTGTAGTACTTATAGTTTCCGAGTAAATCGGCTGTGACAGACGGACAGACGGACAGACGGACAGACGGACATGACGAAACTATAAGGGTTCCGTTTTTGCCATTTTGGCTACGGAACCCTAAAAAGTACACAGTTCACTGATAAGTGTTACTATCATTTATTTTTCTTTACTTAAAACTAAAATGTCACACGTGGTCATGCTTCGACAGATAGTCTAAAGCTAAACTAAGGAAAGAATTAAACAATAATGTAGCATTATTTTGATTCGTGGTAATTCTTTCTATACTGAACTTCCTCAACCGTTTTTACTATTTAAATTATTAATTAATGTTCGGCTACATTCCATTAATTATGAGAAAAAAAATTATAACTCTCCTAAGTTAGTTCAAGATTAAAAGGCAAACTTTTAATTACAGAATCAATAATGTGGGTATTTAAACAAAATTATTGTACATCTTCATACTTTAAGGTTCATGTCCTTCTTTTAAACGCACTAAAACTATCACACAAACTTACCAATCGAGTATAACGTGAGAACTCATAGTACGATAATCTCCATCTACCCACATGTGTCTACTCTTTTTGCATAATTATCTCAATTGCTCGCGACGTTTCTATAATTGAATTTTCTGTAATGTGCTTCGAGTGTTCTGCAGAACCTTACAATGTTGGAACAAGTTACATTTAATGGGTTGTTTAAGATGTTATGGGACACAAAGATTAACACTGATACTGGTGAATAGAAAAGTTTCATTATATAGGTTCAGCCGGCGGTTTTGCTCGTATCTACTTTTATAAATGTAGTGTCACAACGCACATTTCAACATATCCAGTATTCATATGTAGGTATGTACGAAGTTTATGTACGAGCATGCATTTTCTTAGATAATAAAAAATAAATGGTTTAACTATCTCCCAACATTTTGTGTCACAATGTGGACATACCTACGTGGTCGTACAATATTTCACATGCAGACTTGTCTAAAATTGAAAACACGTAATGTGCAAGCACTAATGTCCCGTTAAGTTTTACAGCGAGACACACAATTTACATCTGTTTGTCTGTACTTCCTGTCAGTTTGTGGATGCAAAAATTTATTTAGGTTTTACGAAATTCATACGGTAGCTACCATTTGCAGAAATAATGCAATGGAGATAAAAAGAAACATATTAGGCAATCTTATCAATAATCTATTGGCATACGAAATTTGAACCTATTCGATTCAGCATTTTTGGGTGCAGTCAAAATACGATGCACCTATTCATATACCTACAAAATATGAATTTTCTATTATAAGAATAAAGTTAGGTTAATTTTTATGCGATCACTGTTAAGTACCTGTAAGTAAAGGATAGCTTGGCATAGTACCTAACTAATAATCAATCAAGCAAATTTCGTAGAGGAATAGAAAATTTCCAAGGGAAAACGACTCTTCCACTAGGTACCTATAATTTCAATTAATATCATTAAATTCTACTAGCAAGTGCAGTATTCTAAAACAACACCAGTTGCTAAGGAACCATCTTGTATGCAGGCAAGAAAGCCGAGATGCGCATGCGCACGCCATACAAAACCCGCCCTTATTCCCATAGCACTAAGTTCCATAAGTACAGCCCCAATTTCCCATCTTCATATTACAGTCACGTCGGAACGTGATAAACAAGTAACTTATGTATTATTTATATATTAATGTTTTACACTTGTACCGGATAATGAAGACAGACAGGCAGATGAATCAATGTAAGTATAATTAGTTTGAGAAAAACAGTATCCCTTTTTGGTAATGTTGACATAGAAGTCGGTAAATAGTTATGATATAATTCATTTTGATTTATCGCTTTATCATCTGTGGCTTTAATAAATCATAATTGCTGTTATGGATTTTGTACAGGATTTACAGGTTGTGAAGGAGAAATCGTTTTTTAATTAAAAGTAAACCTGCTTTAGGTATGTATTACCTATATAGATATTAGATACCTTTTTAAAAACAACATTATCTATAGGTTCCTTGCCTATTTCATGGCATTTTTTACCTAAATTCCTACTTATTTTTTTTTTTCAATAAATATCTTTAGGTAAATGTTATTTCTCCGTCCTTTATTACAAGTACGTTATAATAGAACATTAAAGCGTAATAACGTACATACATACCTACTTCTCTGTGTATGTACCTACGTCAAACCAGGCACATTTATAATTTAAAGATTAAGATAAAAATAATGCGATTTTAGCGTGATAAGAGACCCACAACCGCAGTCATTTAATTACATATATCATGTATTCATAAAAAAATAAGTTTGACTTTATATTTTATTTTTTGATGCTGTGCCAGTGTTTAATCTTTATGCACACAAACATTATCAAATAAAAACCTTATTTTAATTTTATCTATTCATTAAAATTTGAAAATTCTTATTTATACATTTTATAGCAACATTAATATTATAGACCAAACACATTTCTAATCGTTGTTTACAAAAGTTGGTGATAACAGCTCTAATAACTCTAATAACGATTTAATGTCCCAATTAAAAAAAAAAAAGCCAAAACATCATTATTTAATTTTAATCGTTTTAAAATTAGCTCCATTTGTGTATTTCGTAAAACAATGTCTATTTAATAAAAACATAAAATATGATATTTTACATGGATGGTACTTATAACTTCATTCTTAAATTCATGTTTGCAAAAACTATGAGTAGACCGTACCTACCTAAATGATATCATTATTTAGTATTATTCTAAAACTATAGTAAAACAAGTTAAAACTTAAAACATAATCATCTCATTTGCAAACACAAATTAATCGACACATGCAATGAATTACCTTCATCCATATAAGTAAGAATATGTTTTACATATTAAAACTAGCGGCCCGCCCCGGCTTCGCCCGTGGTACATATGAAAAATAGATGTTGGCCGATTCTCAGACTTACCCGATATGCACAGAAAATCGGTCCACCCGTTTCGGAGGAGTATATGCAGACTAACATTGTGACACGAGAATTTTATATATAAGATTATCATTTAAATAATTAGTATCACATAGCACAATAGTATTACGTATATGGAATTAAATAATTACATTAAAAACCGGTTATTAAAGTAAAATTTAATGATGAGTAAGCGCGAAAACAAATATACAAAATAATGATAAAATTATTTCAGTCATTAATTTCAGGATATAGGTAATATAGACAGGTAAGGATATAGGTAATGTAGACAGGTACATATAAATATATATATTATAGGAACAAACTAGCTGTGCCGCACGGCTTCACTCGCAAATAAATCCAATTGTATCTCCAATTTTAATTCTTTATTGTTACTTGTCAAAAAATCCTATGTTTGGATTGTGCTATACACATTTTAGCCGTGAAAACGCAACAAACAGACAAAAAGACTGACTAAATAATATTAGTACCTATGGATTTGTGTACTAACATTTCCACTAGGTACTATGAAATAAAAAGTGATGCGAAAGTACCGCCCCTTTTCCCATTGGTGATAAAGAACTACCCATGATCCACAATAATTATCACATTTACAGCAATCAGATAAAACCACTAGCCTTACATTGCTGTTTTTGTATCACACGCACAACTAATTATAGTAAGGTAAAGAGCAATGTAAGCTACATGATTAAAACGCACGTGTTCGGCAATTCAATTCATAGTTTGAGGTATAAAAACTAAATGATATGAAGCATTTTAAAATAATGTATGGCTGCTGAATTTATTGCTGTGGAAACAATGCAAAAAATTAGTTACTTAAATCTTAAATATGTTTAATTGACTATTGCATTTGATGTACATAAAAATATACTTTATTCGTTTAATAATATAGGTACACTACGAATGTTATTAATAAGTACAGTCAACATAACTATGTAGTTAGTTTACATACTATAGTTACTAGTTAGTAGTAACTATACTACTATATGTACAATAAAATAGTTTCTTACATTTTCACCAAAACATATTTTTTGGGTATTTTGCATGTAACCTTCATTGTCATACAATACATAGTGGGTACATAATAAATACATTAAACGTCTTACTGACTGTGTATTGTGACACCGGCAACATATTAAAATGTTCAAAAAATGAATCTTTATGTTTGTCGCAATGATAAACAAAATGGCGTCCACTACCTGCGTGACCTAACGGACCCCAGGCCCAAGGGCATATCTATTGTTTACCAATACCAATTTAGGCTTTGTTCTATTTTTTTAAAAATAACAAAAATGTCTAAAATGTTATTATTTAATCTTGTATTAACAATAGACGCTGCATCATGGCAAAATTTTACAGTCTAACATTATTAAAACAATATTAGGATGTAGGCAGTCTACGCAAAAATAAATTATGAGCGATTTGGACTACAGGGTATTGTAAAGTTCATATAATTTATAAAAATACTACTTGTTGTATAAAATATTATGTAGTAAAATCCAAACTAAAATTCTAATCATTTTCTATTAAGCAATATTTCACAAATCAGACCATCATTTCCAAGAAATATCTCAATTCTAAATACCTACAACAAATGTATGTCTAATACTTTTGATTTATAATCCCTTAATACATAAATCTTTATCTTCACATCGTATTTCTTTGTTAATCCCCAATTTCTATCCTTCGCAAATAGAATTTGACACACCCTGATAAAAATCTCGTTTATCACAATCTTGATAAAACGATTAACATTTTTTGTGTATTCAAAACAAACACACATCTATGCAAACTCGAAGACATATAAAATTAGAAAGAAATCTTAACACGAAACATTAACGTATTAAGATTTCTTAACGTGTTAACGTGTTAAGATTTCTTAACGAAAATTAATTGCAATAATAAGATAAGGAAAATAAATTGCAATAATATCGTCTTAAAGACATATTTTCAATTATATTTAGGTATTTCTCTTTCATGAAGTACTCGATACGAAAGTTTGACTGGTACCATTAGTAGTGGATCATCATCGATTCAGAACTACCCTCATTTAACAGTTAAACAAAAAAACTATAGCATAAATAATTAGTTCATAAAACACAAAACCACCTGGACCAATGAGCCAACTAAAAAGACGAATATCCTTAATTATAATGAAATAATTCCCGCCACAATACAATTCCTTAACAAAACAGCTTTTTACCTTTCTTAATTCTCACAATTAAAGCTTTAAATGCTTAATTTAAACCCCAATCATTATCCTAAACAAAAACTTAACCAATGGTTTAAATTAACTTCGCGTTTTAAGTGTCCAACCGGTCCAACTTAAGTTACGTTTAAGTATTCAGGGGCGTCTGGATCTTGTCTGGATCTAGGTTAAGTTAACAAGAAATGGATATTTGTTGGAAACACGTCCCGGATTACCTAGAAAGGTTATTTTTAAGTTGTGTTACAAATAAAGCATGATTTCAAAGTTTTTGTGAGAAAAATAAGTTAAGATACAGGAAGAACCTTTATTGAATTGTATAAGAATGGAATAAATATTTGGTCAATATTCGCTAAGAAGCACAAAGCAATTAAAATATATTATACTTTCGTAATATTTTTCTTTGAGTACCTAATATAACTATCGATTTAAAATTTGCCAATACTACTGAGTCGGTAAAGTTAAACGGCCAATTTCATTAGCATCGAATTGAATTATATAGGATGTAAATTCGACTTTTTGCCTAGTATCATGAACATCATACAATGTTAGTGAAATCGAGTTAATAGTGATAACATGGATTAATTCGAATGTTGCATAAAATATATTCACTTTCGTCAATAGCAAAAAAACAAAGGTCGTATGACATACTCGATTTGCCAGCTGTTTCTAACGATACACAATTTTAGACTCTATTTCGTGTAAATAGAGTTGATATTGGAAGTGTATGGATAATCCAGTTTTTGTCTCTCATTTCGGGATGAGTCCATTCTAGGAATGTCTCATTAAAAGCTGATTGTTATTTATAGAGTTACGGCCTGTTTAACTCGTCCGTGTGAACTTCTTTTGGCATTTATATGGAAAATATGATAGTTTTCTATGCTTCTAAGAAAATTGAAACTTTTATAATATCAACCTACTTAGAATATTTTAAGTATTTATTTATACGAGAGCTTTTTAAATGATAAACCGCTTAGTTAATCTTCAAATTTATTAAATTCATAGGAAATCAAGTGGAAATTTATTAATTATTTAGATATTTCTAATTATTATTAGGGTTCACAAACTATTATTTACTAGGAACCCCTTCCTAGTAAATAATAGTTTGTGAAGTTGGATTTTAATCTCTTTTATTACAGTAGCTCAGCTTAAACTTTGCTTTAATTATGTTAGAATCCTTTATTACAAAATATATA
>CAJQZN010017148.1:0-23560 GCA_907164685.1 Colias eurytheme | reverse complement strand
TTTTGCATTACTAAGTACTATAACGAAGGTGTCATAGAATGTAGTACGTATCCTTAAAGTTATATATCAAACATAGAATGGTTTGAATGAATGCTAAATTAAGCAAAGGAAGTATGTCTATGTTCTCTAGCTGGATGACAGCTATGGATTAAGAAGTGGGATCGTCGAAATCTTTAATATGTATTACCATTTCAATTTGGTCGTATAATATATCTATATCTATACTTAATGATATAAAGCTAAATAGTTTGTTTGCGCTAATCTCAGGAACCACTCGACCGATTTCAAAAATTCTATGGCCGTTGGATAGGTACGTGATCCCCAAGTGCTATAGGTTATACATGTACCACGGGAAAAGCCGGGGCGGAGAGCTACTTATTATTATCAATAGCATTATCATGACACGCGCTCGCTCGTAAAATAATCTGTCTGTTCAAATAAATCATAATTACCGTTGACGCTCGTCGATAGCTTATTTAAATTGATAGTGGTTTTAATCAATACTAATATTATAAAGCTGAAGAGTTTGTTTGTTTCAGTTTGTTTGTTTGAACGCGCTAATCTCAGGAACTACTGGTCCGATTTGAAAAATTATTTCGTTGTTAGATAGACCATTTATCGAGGAAGGCTATGTATCATCATGCTAAGACCAACAGGAGCGGAGCACTGCGGGTAAAACCGCAGGGCACAGCTAGTAAATCATAATTACTGTTGACGCTAGTCGATAGCTTATTTAAATTGATAGTGGTTTAAATGTTTTATAATTTAACTACCTAGTTTATAAATTTTAATTCGGTAGGCCTTATTACATTTATTACATTTTTGGTGTATTTTAATAGCTCTCAGTTATAAGGGTGTCTTAGCAAAACAACGTTTTTCAGATCACCTAATATTTTATAATATTCATATAAGTTGCGCCGCCGATCCTGTTATGTAAATATATGTATATGAAATAAAATAAAACATGACTTTATACCGGTTCATTCCGGATATTAGCTTTTTAATTAGGTAAGGTCAATGTTTTAAATAATATTAATATGCTATAAATAAATTTGCTAAACCCTTTTCCTTCTGTGACGTCATATTTAAAGTTTATATTATAATATAGTATAACTAGCGGTCCGCCCCGGCTTCGCCCGTGGTACCTACATGTTTAAACTATCCTATCTCTCAAGTTGGATCGAACTGCACATGGTGTGCGAATTTTATTATAATCGGTTAAGTGGTTGAGGAGTCCATTGAGGACAAACATTGTGACACGAGATTTATATATATTAAGATGTATAGATAACCTGACAGAGATTACGTTACAAAATTGTTTAAGATCACTGAATTTCCTTCAATCTAATTATCTAATAGTAACACAAATAATCATCGTTTGTTTTCTATGATTGTGTTTTTTTAATAAGCACTATTTGTAATGCACTTGCAATTTAACTCCATGGAAATTAAAAAAAGCTGTATAACAATTTACAGGCAGGATATAAAAGTACCTATTACATCCTCTTGCTTCTCATATTTTCGTTTTTTAACACGAACGAAAATAGTTCTAAAAATACGATAACAAACAGACACGCCAATAATGCACTTTGTAAATACGCCAACCTACGTAACAATTCACACACCTTCAAATATATGTGGATTTGGTCAGCAATTAGCGTACATAATATACGTAGTAAGTTTAAGGCAGTGCTAGCATGGAAACGTGTCAAAGATTAGGCTAGAACGCAGATGTGCTATGGAGGTTTAATTATTGATGAGAAAATGATTCATTGATTGCAGAGGTTTGAACTTTGAATTACATCTAATTTTAATGACAGATAGATATAGCGAAATAAGCGCTTGTTTTACTTTTGATGTCAAATTACATCATTTTTTCTAAAAATGTATATATACAAGTAGGATAGTATCTTAAATATTTAATGCAAATATTGTCTTTACAATACATAAATAGGCCATGAATGAATAAAACAAGTCGTTTTTTATTATTCCTTTCTTTCTCCCATTTTCACAAGGATAAAATAATAAAGATAAGAAATTAAAGCCATCTCAAAAGCCGTGATATTCGGTTACTCTAAACTTTCGAGTCTAAAGTCTAAATAATGCAGAGAAGATTTTTATCACACAAACATAGGTAATTAAATATTACAACAGTCAACCGAAATGATTACCCGTTTAAATACACGGGTAATAAAGGTATTTATTATGTTTGTCATCGCAGACGCTATGTCTCGATGTATGTTTACATGTATTATGATTTTACTGCAAGCTTGTGTCTTGTGTTAACAAATATAATCTAGTTATATTGTTTTGCAACGAAATTCACGGAATTTTCGCATGATTATAATATTGTGGCGTATTTGATGTTCAGTGGATTTTGTGGAAATTACCATTACGAGGGATTTGTTATTTTTATTAAATAAAACGAAAATGTAATCGTGATTATTATTATTTTTAATGTTTGTTCAATCGAATCACATATCTCAAACTGTAATTCACTTTCAATTTAACTTAAATTCTATTTGAGTCGTGGTTTAACACAGCAATAAGATACCGTAGGGTCAAAGCAAAGAAGAAGGCATGAAATACGAAGTTAAGCATTTAACACAGAAATAATAAACTCAAACATTAATATTCAATATGACTTGTTTTAATAGAATTTTCATTTTCTATTATAATTACTTAGGTCCAAATTGGACCTAAATTCCAATACGCCAAAAAAGTAGCATATCTGTTTCTTATTTAATCATTACGTGACAAGTAACATTTTTATTAACGAGCTTGACGTCAAAATCAATATTATGCAATAAAATATAGCATTGTCATTTTTTCAAGAACTATGATATAATATGGAGTACTATTATAGATTAATTTCTTTAGTAATTATGAAGGTAGAAGTATTAACTATTAATATAACCACAGTTCTTAATATATCTTTAATCTATCCCTAATAGATAGTAATAAGACAACATTTTCATAGTAATTAGTTTACTGTACATATTTTAAACGTATATTTTATCTGTGACTTTCGATTTTTAACATATGGGGACTTGTTTTCGTATGTATGTTTGTAGGTGTGTGTGTAAAGGTATATTATGTGTTCGTATGCGAATGTCGGAATGTGGATGCCAATTTTATCTGTGTGTGTGTGTGTTAGGCTAGATTTATCTCTGAAAAAAGAACAATATGCCGATGTGAGTTTTGTCAATCTCTCCGTAGACCAGTTAAACAAGCTTGAACGTTTACAAAATCTCTGTATACGATTCATATTTGGTCTACGGAAATACGACCATGTATCTGAGTTTCGGTCTCAACTCAAATGGCTACCGATCCGATTTCGCCGGGATGCTCATGTGCTACATCTTCTTTATCAGGTACTGTTTTTCCCGAAAATGCCGAAATATCTCAAAGAAAATTTTGTGTTTAGAGGTAACAATGGTGAACCTGTTCGGTCAACTGAAATGCTCCGATTAATAATGCCACAACACAACACCAGCTTCTATGACACTTCATTCACCGTTCAGGCAATCAAATTGTGGAATGCTTTACCTGTACATATAAAGAATGCACAGTCCTTATCAAGTTTTAAAGCATTGGTGCGTAACTATCATTTCTCTCGCTGTACTTAATATAAATTATTTATATTATATGTATGAATATTATACTATTGTTACGTAACATATTCCTATTTGATTGTGAATATATATTTAATACTGTATCTATTGTATATATTATATGGACATATCTTTACGCAGGTAATTTATTTAGTGTTATATTTGTTTTATTTCTTTTATAAATATATATATTTTATGCTCTACCCTTCACCTTTCCTCTAATTTAATTTCTCTCCGTACGTCCGGTTGTCTGGAAGAAATCGCTGAATAGCGATAAGACCGCCAATTGTTGTAATGTATCCTTAGATTAAGTATTATTGTAATGATTCTAAGAGCAATAAAGTATTAATAAATAAATAAATAAATAAATATCTCAACATATTACATAGTGTGTCATACAGCAAGTTGTCGGGTTAATTCGTGAATAAGTGACAAACATACATAAAATGACAATAAAGTTAAACGTGCTATTGCTAAAGCCGTACAGTGTTATGTCAAAAAGAACCTACAGGTGGACGATAAAATGCTGTAGTGTGTTCTGACAGTGAATAAAGAAATATTTTGGTGAAATTATATCGCGTTGAGAATAGCGCCATCTATTGGTGGGAAGTAGCAGCTTGTGAACTGAAAGGAGTATTACGAGGAGAAGAGATAAACCATAATTACAGTATACGAAGAAGAATTGACAGAACAAATTGTTTTGTAAAGAAAATTAGTGGTAAAAACAAAACTGTATCTTTTGGTGGCAATTATAAGTGCAAATCTGTTTTTAAAATCAGCGCCAACAGCGACAAATCCAATTTTGATATCAGCACCATCTGTCAAAACGTGAAAACAAATCTAACATATTTTTTGGGCTTTTATCAGTGCATATTCGCTTTTGAAACAGCGCCATCTAAGTGCCAAAACGGGGAAAGTGAAAACTGTTCAATCTGATGATATCTACAAGTGCGAATTAAATCTTGAAATTAATGCTATTTGTTTGCCGACGTGGAAATAAGAAACTGTCTTATCTATTACATTTATTAGTACAATCAAGGTTCCATCAGAGCCATCTATTGATCAAAACTTGTACTTTTGATATTAGCGCTATCCTTTTGCCAAAACGCCAAGCGCCATCTAGTAACCAAAACCCAAACCAAGATGGTGGAAGACACGGCGCAGAACGCGGACCGCGTGTCCGCGGCGGCTGTGCTGCAGTTCGCTGCGCGGGAGGCGCGAGAGGGGCGACGGTTCGCTGAGTTTGGTGCACATGCGTTCGCGAGCATCACTTATAATGCATATGGTAGTTGTTTTTTGTTCGTATGTATGTAATAGGTGTAAGTAGATGTAAATAGACGTATAAAAGTATACGATGCTATTGATCGGTATACGTAGTATACATTTTGTTGAAAAACAGTTGATTAAAAATTATCTTATTGCAATTCGAGAGTAATTGAATATGGGTGCATAATTTCGAGTTGCTCCTTGGGCAAGAATATTTCAACATGAGTTTTGTTTTAAATATACGAGTAGGCAAACGAGCATTTGGATCGCGTAGTGGTAAGCGATTCCACAGTCCATAGTCATTTAATTCTGAAACTCCCAGTTTTGCCAGAAACATGTTGACAGCAACACCTCAACATGTGATCAAATTTTTTCTTTCCTTTACATCCTTAAAAAGAACTAATAACTATAGTTAAATAACAATTCAACGGAGTAACATAGTAACAGTTATCTACCATCTCGATGCTACATCAGAGCAATGGTCGAAATTTGGGGCATGGTAGATTATTTAAAGAAATAATTAATTAGGTCGATAAAACTTTATTTGAATTAAGTTTCTGTCCACATTAAAACGTCTTATTAATTTAAATCCTCAGTATAATGAAAGGTGTATACAAAGTTTTACCAATTTACTCCATCATCATCTAATAGATGAACAGGCAGATAACTAATCTGCCAATTTAATGAAATTATGCACCCATGTTTAATTTTTCTCGAATTGTACTATTATATGCTAAAGAAAAAGAAGAAATTAGTCATTTAAAAGTTTAAGGCAACTTCTTCCAATATGGCCACTTGCATATTGCATGCTTTGGCACGTGTCTACAAATAGAAGTATATAAAACATCGGTTATATCCAGTTAACACACAGTCCCGGGCAAAGTGCCTAGATAACAGTGTAACTGGTTCATTATTTGCGAAACCGTAGATAAGGGGGCATAGGTGATGCCAACATGGCCGCCTGTTATTGTACAAACGAGATAGGAAGAAATAGATCAGCGATTAATGAGTCGTTAATTTGTCATGGTGCAATTAGTAATTATTATGCATAAGTAGATGAGAAAGAATGACATTTGATGCTATGTTTTGCTGGTAAAGGTGGTCTAGTCAAAATCTGTCATTTAGTGGTAAAACTAGCGATCTAATTCGAAAAGTTGGAAGCAGTTTGTAACGATACTGGGTTAAAATTTTGGGAACATTTTTATGTACAATCTTATTATCTTTAGTTTCAAGCAATTAGTGGTACAAAGCTTTTTTTTTTGTTTGAATAAGGGTGCACTCACACACATCAGTCACCGTCAAGTCACCGATGACTGATCGGTGACGGTTTGTGTACGTATCCACAAACACCAGTCACCGTCATGTTGTCCGTCAGTCACGTCGCCGGTTTGACTGAATCATTGAACACATACATCAGGTTAGTGAGTGATTAGACGTGTGTCACGCTAGAGAACATGTAGCAATTGACGGTAGCACGACGCTGACTGAACTGAGACGTGACGGCACCGGGTGAGTGGGGATAAAAGTATGATACATGTATGGAAAGATTATTTGACGTGCCTGACCGGGGACGTCACTGATAGATTTCGTGCCGGCGACTGTCGTGTGGGAACAGAGTCATACTAGAACTATTGATACATATTTTTTTTTAATCCTGTCCGGTGACGTGCCGTGACGGTGACTGATGTGTGTGAGTGCACCCTAAATGCGTGTGCAGGGTTAAATCTATTCCTTACGTAGTGACTGACTTAGTAATCTGTGCTATTACATCCATACATGATCTATAATGCCTTTCAACGTCGATCCTATAAAACAAGAGTTATTACTTTATTCCTTTAAAAATTCGTTCAAATTTTCTTCATATTTTTCCTTTTTTTCACGGATGCCTACAATCCAAGTTGATTGGAAACCTCTACGCTCCCCACCACACATTGATTAAGTTATCGTCTATGTAGCTACATAAATAATATTTACTGCATCGAGACATATAGAATACACCGAAATTTTCCTCATATAATATTATCGTTAAGTTTAATCAATCACCTATGGCCTAATAATGTATGTTTTGATGTAAATATTTGGCATGACTTGAAGATATTTTTTATGGTTAATCAAAATTTGCACAATCATTTATGGATGTAAAATAATAAGAGTAAAACTAAAATATGTTTAGGCCTGACCCAGAATCGCGAATCCGTTGGCTACAAAAGAAAAAGAAGAAATGGCCGATATTACCTGTACGATGTTTTGCTTGCAAATAATGTTTTATTTTTAAGCGTAGTATTAAAATATGAAGTTTTAAAGATCTTCAAGTAGAATAAAGTACCGTGTCTCCTTGTAAAGTATAGTGCAGAAACATTTAACATCAGTTCCACTGATCGTTTATTGCCTACAGCAATGTTAATGTATTTCATTATATAAATAAAAAAAATAAAATTATATTTATTTGCCAAAAGGAAAGGTTATCAAAATAAGTACAGATTTCGACAGCGGACCCCGCACTAGGCACAGCTTGTCTCGCGGGGTCATACAACGATTATAACAATGTACAATGAAAATGTAGGTTAACAAAGGGTCCAACACGTATATTCTATCATATTCTGTATAATACACACGCAAGTTATTAATAAAGAGTCTATATTCTTAAGGAAACGGCTGATTTAACCAGTTGGCTGCAACATATACAGGATGGAAATTTTGAATTGGCCCTGTGGGTAAAGTATTTGAAATAGTTAAGATAGAAAATTTTGTTGAAAGGAAACATTTCTTTATTTTTAAAAATAAATTGAACTGCATTTAAAGTTTTTTGAAAATTCACTTATCATGCCCAGGAATATGAACGTCGATACAGCAAAATTAGCTATCTCAACTATTTCAAATACTTTCTGTCCAGGGGCCATAGACAAAGTAAGAATTAAAAAACGATAACGAAGTTAGAAAAGGCAAAAATGTACGGGATTGACATACGCCGCGTTAGATCACGTGGTCTATCTAATGTCAATCCCATACATTTTTCCTTTTCTAACTTCGTTATCGTTTTTTAATTATTACTTTGTCTAAGGCCCCAGGGCCCATAAGAAATTGACAACATGTATACCGTTAACTGGCCGGTTGGTAGCGACCCTGCCTTCCAAGCCAGAGATCGTGGGTTCGATTCCCACCCAGGGCAAATATTTGTGTGATGAACATCGATGTTTGCTCTGTGTCTGGGTGTTAATTATCTATATAAGTATTTATTTACAATTATATATTTATGTTTATCAGCCATTTGGTTTCCATTAAACACAAGTGAAAATCTTAGTATGGGATTAGATCGTGTCGTGTGCTCTGAAATATTTATTTATTTATCAATTTGTATCGAGTTTTTGACAATACATGGTGACCTTCCAGCCTCTCTCGGCGAGATGGGTGGCAGCGCTACGAGCTCGTCCTCGTCGCACATGTCGCCGGGATGGCAGGTCAACGACCTCGATTTGGATCTACCTGGAGAGCTGTCTATGAAGTGAGTAGAAACAAGAATGTACTTATTATTACTAGCTTTTCACCCGCGTAAAGTAATATTTTCAAGTGACTGCAAAATTGTTACGGACAATATCAAGTTAAATATTAAGAATTAACTTTAGCAATGAATAACTACACATTTCTTTTTTGCGTGTCTAAGAAGTTTTAATAAGAATTTTCTGCAATATAATTGGTTTCAAATTGTTAGGGAGAACATTTAGTTGATTATCTTGAATGGACATTTCCGATTACCTATTTGTATAAACTGTATTTCTTTTTGCGCATCTATTAAGTATTAACTATCTATTTATTTGAACTTGTCTTTATGCGTGCATTTGCATACATTTTTTCACACATTACTTCCAGTTGCCTGAGATAGCTGATAAGCGATAAGGCCGCCCTTTGTACTTTAACTCTCCTCTATCTAATATACGATAAATGGCACAAATAGTTAAACTAAACAAATATTCTATAGTCTCTTGCACCATAAACTAGATTTTGGTCATTTTTCTCATATATAATATATTTGTGAACGTACCGCCTCTGCAAAGAAGGGTCACTGAAAATCAGTGTTGATCAACTGTGTTGCAACTTTTGCTGAGCGGCTACCTGATTTGGCTCCACTTTTTTGGCTTCTTTTTATTTTATTTTTACTTTGTGCATTTACTGTATTGTTTCAATTTGTATTGTCTTGATTTAAATTGTTTTATTTGTCTTAATTGTGCTTATTTTAATATCGTGGAATGAAATAAATGCTCTTTCTTTCTGGTGTGTCGTTCGTTCTGGATTTTGACTGTTCTACCAAGGACGTTTGAACAAGGTCTTATCAGTGTTTCTTTCGCTCTGGATTTTGATTTCTTTATTATTTGAGCAAGCGTGTTTATTTATTATATTGTTTATAATATCCCTGAATTTTTAAGCTTTTAAACTTTCTAGTGTGTCATTTTTTTCGGATTCTGCTATCTATCTTTGTCATAAGTGTTTATTCTATTTACATAATGTATTACAAAAACAGTGATGCTCTGCTATCGTTGCCGTCTCTGGCGGTGTTCAAACAAGAGGCGCCGTCCCCCACGGGGGCCGTGCTGTCGCCGCCGCGGAGGGCGTGGCCTCGCAGACCGGATGATAGACAGGTTGGTGCCGTACGTTTAATCTATACTAATACTAGCGGTCCGCCCCGGCTTCGCCCGTGGTACCTACATGTTTAAACTATCCTATCTCTCAAGTTGGATCGAACTGCACATGGTGTGCGTATTTTATTATAATCGGTTAAGTGGTTTAGGAGTCCATTGAGGACAAACATTGTGACACGAGATTTATATATATTATTAAGATTATTATAAAGCTGAAGAGTTTGTTTGTTTGAACGCGGTAATCTCGGGAACTACTGGTCCAATTTGAAAAATTCTTTCGGTGTTAGATAGCCCATTTATCGAGGAAGGCTATAGGCTAAATATCATCACGCTTAGACCAACAGGAGCGGAACACTACGGGTAAAACCGCGGGGCACAGGTAGTATGTCATAAACTGACTCCTATATATTTTTCTATCTACGTATTTATTATTGTCTCATAATTATTATGATAATTTGACAGATAACAAACATGGTGATCGACAACCGTGAGCCGATGGACGAGGGCTGCCAACCGTCGCCGCCACACAACAATATGATGAGCCAGCATTGTAAGTATTTACTTGATTAGCAACTTGACCTGGTTTCGCTCGCGTAGGGAAGGAAATTCCTATGGGAATGTACCAGATCATACTTAATAAATACTTTATTTTGATTGGTTACAATGTGTAATAAAGACAAAAATTAAATTACAAATGAACACGCTTTCGTATTTATAATATTATTTAGTAATTAAATAAGGGTGGGCCCTTGACAACAAGAGAATAAATTATTATGTAGCATATTATGTAACTCAAGAATAGGTAATGTAGGTTTTCGTTTGTGAAATAAATTAAGGAACCTTTTCAGTACAAACAAAAACAACTAATAAAAATCCTTCTATTATCTATCTTGATAATTTTAGTAATTTCCCGCCCGCATACACAAAGGAAATTCCTTTTGGAATAAGATGTTTCACCGCGGTAAAAGTAACCTGTCACTCACTAGCCTCCTAACTATCTCAAGACATAAAACTAATTGCATAAAATCGCTCTGTTACGACGTAAAAGACAAATAAATAAAAGAATTTACTTTCGCATTTATAATAATAAGGCAGGATTATTTTTAGTTTACACGGATAATAATAGCACGGGAATTAATTAAAAACTGACCCTGACTATTTTCTGATATTTATTTTTATTTTAAATTGTATTTTTTAATTAACCGGTATTTAAAGATGTGTTTTTAGTTTTAATTTTTAGACCTAGATTATATTTTAATAGCAACAGGTTGTATGCCTACATAACGATTAAATAATGCATATATGTATATAAAAAAATGTATTTTTTTCTATGTATTATTAGAATATAATACTTACATATTATGTTTCTAAGCAATTTGCGTCATAGAGTGACAGTGTGAGGATCTAATTTGACTAAAGAACTTAGTATTTTAAATTTATTTAAATAAGTAAAAATCCGTGTCTTCCAACCTCATAATTTTTCTAATACATCTTATATATAAAATTCTCGTGTCACAATGTTAGTCTGCATACTCCTCCGAAACGGGTGGACCGATTCTCATGAAATTTTCTGTGCATATCGAGTAAGTCTGAGAATCGGCCAACATTTTTCATATGTACCATATGTACCACGGGCGAAGCCGGGGCGGACCGCTAGTAATATATAAAATTCTCGTGTCGCAGTGTTTGAAGTTAAACTCCTCCGAAACGGCTTGACCGATTCGCATGAAGTTTTGTGTGCATATCGGGTAGGTCTGGGAATCGAACATCTATTTCGTGTGTATATTTTTTTTTTTGCTACAAAACAAATTAATTTTCTGTTAAAAATAAGACGTAAAAATTCTTGTATTTTCTTACAGCTGGCAGCCCGGAAAATATGCAGTGTCAGCCGTCAATGCCGGCGGCCATGATGAATATGAACGGCTATCATTCACCCAACGAAAATGATAATAAGAGTAAGTGTAATTCCCTATTTTATTTGCTTTACTGGTAAAATTATAAAAAATACATTCTTACCCAATCTATTTTTTTGGTAAAAAAAAAAATTTTCGCTGATAAATAATTTCGCGCCAAAAATTTTTTTATTACTTATTTACGGCAATAAGTTGAATTCATTGCTCTGCTTTATATAAAAAATAAATATTTCATATCATTTTTTTAATATCGTAACTAAGTATTGAACGCCATCTAGTGGAAAAAATCTGCTTTGAAATTTAAAAAATCCATACTAATATTATAAATGTGAAAGTAACTCTGTCTGTCTGTCTGTTACTCAATCACGCCTTAACTACTGAACCAATTTGCATGAAATTTGGTATAGAGATATTTTGATACCCAAAAAGGACATAGGCTACTTTTTACCCTGGGACATAGGATAGGTTTTATCCCGGAAATCCCACGGGAATGGGAACTATGCGGGTTTTTCTTTGACTGCGCGGGCGAAGCCGCGGGCGGAAAGCTAGTTATACATAAATGAAATAAAAATATTATTTATTTGTTATTTTTTAGACGCAGGTCTGCTAATGTGTTCGCCGTCAGCGTTCGATGGATTTTTACAATCGCCAATACAACGCTCTGAGACAAGCTATAAAGATGATTCAAGGTAAATTCAATTCAAATAAATGATAATTTCAAATTCAAATTCAAATTCATTATTTTAAAAATTCCTGATCTAGAATCTAGATGATTCTCATTAATTAATAATATGCACTATTTAAAGAATATATTAATAACTTCTAGAGGCTATGTATCAAGGCAAATTTTATAATTGAAAAGAATAAATAAAAACAACAATCGCCTATTAAAAGTTCGTCAAAAATATCCCAATACTGTAATTCTATCTAGTATTCATTGAAATTAACACCTTATTACGTGGCAGTAATGTTTAAATTCTATTGTAACGCGTATGATAAAACTCTGCCCTACTGCATAGGCAGAGTTTTGCATGGGACCCGTAGTTACCAAGATTAGCGCATTCAAACAAACATCTAAAAAAGAGCGTGTGTGCTGAGCGCACGTGTCAGAAGTGAAACTTCTTTGGCAAGATTCAAGGATACCAAAGTTTCCTTATTCCAAGACGTAACGGTATTGTCATGACGCGACCTTGAAATTTTACTCTCAACGCGCCTAATGAAGTTTCACTTCAAAAACTGTTCAGCTATATAATATTACACTAACTAGCTTATCGCCCGCGGCTTCGCCCGCTTTGTCTAAAACCTAATAAATTATAATATACTAAAACCTTCCTTTTGAATCACTCTATCTATTAAAAAAAACCGCATCAAAATCCGTCGCGTAGTTTTAAAGATTTAAGCATACAAAGAGACATAGGGACAGAGAAAGCGACTTTGTTTTATACTATGTAGTGATAATAACATGTATGTTTGTTTGTCACAGGTTTCAATATGTGCTGGCGGCCGCTACGTCTATAGCGACAAAACAGAATGAAGAAACATTAACATATTTGAATCAAGGACAGCCGTATGAGATAAAATTGAAGAAATTGGGCGATCTCTCGCACTCTAAGGGAAAGATATTGAAGGTGATTTTTTATTGTAATACATATTTTTTATTAAGTTTTTATTGTTATTATTGCAGCACAATAAAGTGTTTAAAATAAAATAAATAAATAAATTATTATGTTGTTTAAATATGCATTTTTTTCTCGTTAGTTAAATTCTAAATAGGCAATGAAAAGTAGCTCATATTTAAATAATATGAAGTAATTGTCGCAAATTTCGACATTTGCAAGGAAATCAAAATCTACAGGGTATTTCCCGTGAACACAGCCTTGAAATTTGGTACGAAGCAACATTTTATAGCATATATATAAAGGAAAAATTGTAAAAAAATTACGATTACAACATAAAAAAGGCACATACGAAACTCTAGGGGAATCCGACTCGTACTTGACCAGTTGGAAAACATTATTTACTTTCGTCGTGACAACGTCTTATAATTCGATAGAGCCGGCTGCACGCACGAAAAAACATGACTCATGCGGCGTTACCTCGCTCTGAGGCGTTCCATGTAAGGCTTGAAGTGCGAGCGAGAGCGCGGAACGAGCGGCATAAAGCACAATCGGACGTTGTCACGTTCAACTATCGTCAGTAAACCGATTTTACAGACAACCAATTTTTTTTTCAACATCGAATATTATTAAAATCTTATTTTTCTATTTCAACAGAGCGTAATAAAGATATGTTTCCACGAGCGTCGGTTACAATATATGGAGAGAGAACAGATAGCGCAGTGGCACGCGCAGCGACCGGGAGAGAGGATAATCGAGGTAATCATATTTATACCCGTGGTTTTATCTCTAATAGTTTAAGTAATGTCCTTTCCAGGGCCTTTTTTTCTTACTGCACACTAATAAAATGAATATACATTTCCCTCACAGGTAGACGTACCGCTGTCGTACGGAGTGACTCGCGTCGAACAACCGGCGGCTCTAAACGCATTGCACGTGTATTGGGACCCCACGAAAGATGTCGGCGTTTATATTAAGGTGAGTTTCAATGATTGTGTTATTATAATAAGGAAATATTTGTGTTCACATATATTACTGGATCGATTTCAAAAATTATTTTACTTGATAAAACATTTTTATGAGGACATAGAGCCGGTTATTCATTTTAAGTTAGGTTCGAGTTTATGGTAAACATTTGTTAAGCAACAGATCAATATCAACAATGTTGGAAATGAAAACAGTTAAATTGTACGCTAAAACTATAATATATGAATGACATTCAATATTATTTGAACATATTAATTTTGTTATTATTTTTTGTTTAGTTGCATCTATATTATTGACTAGTTGTTTCCCGCAGTTTCACCCGCATTGCTCCGCTCCTGTTGGTCTTAGCGTGATGATATATAGCCTATAGCCTTCCTCGATAAATGGGCTATCTAACACCGAAAGAATTTTTCAAATCGGACCAGTAGTTCCTGAGATTAGCGCGTTCAAACAAACAAACAAGCTCTTCAGCTTTATAATATTAGTATAGATATGTATGTATATCCTTATGTTTTCCACCAGGTGAACTGTATTTCAACCGAATTTACGGCGAAGAAACATGGCGGCGAAAAAGGCGTACCTTTCCGTATACAAGTGGAAACGTATCTAGCGAGCGAGGAGTTAATTCGCTTACATGCTGCCGCTTGTCAGATTAAAGTGAGTTTTTTTATTTTTTGGGATTTTTTTTTATTTTTTCCTTACTAGCAACCCTGCGATAGGTGCATAACCATATTATGCACTAGCTTACCGCCCGCGGCTTCGCCCGCTTTGTCTAAAAACTAATAAATTATCTTGAATCACTCGTTCTATTAAAAAAAACCGCATCAAAATTTTTTTTATACTATGAAGTCATGTTAAATCACTGATAGATTTTATAAATAGATTTTCATTGGAAATTCAGAAAATGAACCTATAAATTACATAAATATAAATGTTATACACAATAGAAATGAAATTCTTTACCTTACATATATTCTTACGTCTCCCTTTTTTCATATTATTTAAATACTAATTCATTCAAAGTTCTCATTAATTCAGGGAAAAAATAAATATACAATAATATTGTCGATAACTACATTTTTTGTACAAAAAATTATAAAAAATATTTTTTTTTGTCACCAGGTGTTCAAATTAAAAGGTGCAGATAGAAAGCACAAGCAAGACAGAGAGAAAGTCATGAGACGACCGCCGGCCGATTTGGACAAATACCAACCCGGGTGTGAAGCCACTGTTCTAACTACGGTAAGTTAGAAATATAAAAAAATATTAAAGAGATCCCTTCGATTCTTCGATATCTGCAAAAAAAAGAATGTGTTTGCAAAGCACACGTGTCAGAAGTGAAACTTCTTTGGCAAGATTCAAAGATACAAAAATCGTCGCTTTACTCCATGACATGACGGCATTGCAATGACGCAACCTTGAAATTTTACTCCCAACGTTTCTAAAGAAGTTTCACTTCAAAAACAAAAATATAAATGAATAAAACATAAATAAAAATATATAAAAAATGTCAAAGAATGCTTTTGAAATAACAATGGAAAATTTCAAACACTTCTTGCACATAAATGATTAAATTCTTGAATGACCTTGAAACTTGTAGGACGTCATGGAGTACGGCGACGATTTTGGTATCTTTAAATCTTGCATAAAAAGTTTCAATTCCGACAGGGGTGCACACACGCTGTTTCTTTAAATTGTACATTTTAAAAGAAAATAAACCAAATGACACAATAATCGAGTTGATGTAGCTCAATTGGCGGTCTTATCACTAAGCAGAGATCTTTGCCAGGCAACCTTAGTAATATTGCTACATATTGTAATATTAATATTTTTGTCACCAGCTATCGAGTGACGCGTTGATGCCACCGCCATCGCTGGTGACGACTTCACCACCTTATTCGCCAGAAATGTGGTAAGTTTATATAATTTTAATAATTAAACCATTGGCGTACAATAAAAAAAATGAGTGCGTGTACTAGTGTACACACGTAAGAAGTGAAACTTCTGACCTTATTTTTCAAAAAAAATTTACTATATGCAACTTTACAGAAATACGTCGAATCACGCGTGGTAGGGATAAGAAAAAGATGGCGCGTAACGGAAAAATGTCACGCGTAACGAAAAAATGTTACACTACATTTTTTTCCAGCCCCGATAAAGAAGTTTCACTTCTAAAATAGACATAATCACGCTCAACAATAGTCTGAAACAAAACTCTGCCCACGCATATAGGGCAGAGTTTTGTAATAAGATGGATTTTGAACATTACTTTGAATGTTTTAAGGTGCGTACAGATTATATAACATTGTGTTATATAACACGACAAAATGTACTGACAAAAAAAATTGGTTGTCTGTAAAGTCGGTTTACAGACGATAGTTGAACGTGACAACGTCCGATTGTGCTTCTTTGTCGCTCGTTCCGCGCTCTCGCTTGCACTTCATGCCTTACATGGAACGCCTCAGAGCGAGGTAACGCCGCATGAGTCATATTTTTTCGTGCGTGCAGCCGGCTCTATCGAATTATAAGACGTTTTCACGTCAAAATTGTTAAGTATAACAATGTTACATTGTTTTATAACATTTTTCAGTATATTTTGACGTGTTATATCACAATGTTATATAATCTGTACGCACCTTGTTCATGATGATTGTGGTTCTAATTGAAACCAATTTAGGGCTACCTTGCTTTTTTATGTTTTGCAAGTACCTACATTATAAGTACATAATAAAAAGTAATCAGTAATTAATGTATTGAAGTTTATGCAAGTAGGATATTTCACCCAATATTATATTAAATAAGTGGCCATTATTTACTTTGCATGGTAGATGGAAACATAGTATATTATAGATATTTAGTACAAATAAAAACTTGATATTCAACTTTTTATTTACGGATTTCAAGGTAAGTCTTCCTTTTGAATATACCTATGTTCAAATTAATAAATATGTTCAAATATTTTGAATAGAAATACTTAAAGCAATTCCTAACTTATATACACGGCTACGCCAGAAGGTCAAAACTTAAACGCTGTTTTTCAAATTTTTTTCTTGGGCACGCTATGTAGCCTTGATACAATTTAACTTAAAGGTACAGTTTAATTTACCTAAAAAGTTGTTACTAAGTGGCTATTAAGTCATAGGAAATCTAACTTATAACAAAAATGGTGAAAAAAAACGTCTACAAAAGTTCCTTCTGACTTTGAGCTTTCTTGCCCTAAGTTCTTGCCACATAGGTACGAGTAGGACATTCCTACATTAATAAATCAATATGAAAAGTTTTCGAATTCAATATCCATTAATAAGTAAAATATGACAAGTTTTCAGTTCGATACTTCTATATTTCTTAACGCTTAAGCCATACATGGTAAAAATTTGTTTAGCAACATTTAATCATAATTATGTGCAGTTGCTACTTCCTGTTAAAAATATTCTGGCAACACTATTACAGAGTTGATAACATTAAAAAGTTGTTGCCCGAGGAACGACAATATTAAAAAAAAAGACGGGTTGCACTCCGGGCTCGGAGCAATTATCAAGCCTGGAGAAGTAACAATTATTTGAACAATATAGCACTAGTTTGGCCTTTTTGGCTTATGGCAAAATGTCATGCGAAAAAAGAGGACAGATATATGTCAGTTCGACAGTTTGAAATGACATGTGCCCATGTCAATTTGTTTCAGTGACCAGTCTGGTCACGGACGCATGGTGATTTTAATTATTATTTTTGAAGTGAAAAACGAGTGTTTTAGTTTAATTTGTTATTTTATGAAAAGACAATGGACTAAAGATAACATGGCTTGTGTTGCTTACGGCTGTAAAAGCCGTAGTAATGTGAAATCGGACGAAGATAGAAATTTGTCATTTCACAGGTTAGTGTTTTGATCAATTTTTTTGTTAATTGTATGATAAATAAGTTAATTTACCTTATTTTCTTAATCATCTATGTTTTATCTAACCGTAATCATTGAAATGAAATCATAATCAGCTTAGTTTTTAGAAAAAATGCAAAATATAACTTCCATAGTGTTGTGCAATTATCGATACTTGAGTAGGAACGAAGTACTTCATTGATAATGACTGCTTTAGGTTAGGAGAAAAAAAAGGTATTTAAGTATGGATTTTATTGTTATTTGCAGGTTTCTGGCTTGAGAACAATTAAAAGATGTTTGAGTTAAAGCTATAGCACAGGAAAAATTGGAAGCCTTCAAAACATTCTCGGCCTTGTTCAAATCATTTCGAATCAGACGGGAAGAAAAGTAAAGTGCTTTGCAGAGATGCTGTGCCACAAGTTTAAGGTGGCATCTATTTTAAATAATAAATATTGTTATTTGGTAATTAAGTATCGAAATAAAATGTTGTTAAGAAAATAAATGTTTATTTGTTTTATTTGAAGCAATTTATTTTAAACTTGTACCAATTTTTTCCTGTGGGAATGAGTTATTTTCCTATGGTAAATTGTAGCTTATAATATGTTATTCTGATGTTTAAACTATATAATTGTAAAGTTCCATAAAAACTCATTCAGTAGTTTTTACGTGAAAGAGTATCAAAATATGTCCATTCTTATATATTTTTGCTTTTATAATATTAGTAGGATACGACTATTGATTTGTAAAAAGATCAACTAGGTGGAAGTCAGATTCGCGCACGAAGGGTTCCGTATAATTCTATGAATGAATCTATGAAAACAGGAAAAAATACGTACCTTTTTACGAAACCATAAAAACAACCTAAACCGAAATACCTAATAATATTTTTTTATAAATACCACTACCATACAATGCAAGGCAGTCAATACGCATCGTAAATGAATAATTCCAAATTAAACGAATCTTAAATTATCTTCAAGCAATTTTATAACTTATTTTTTTTATTTATCGATATTTTAGTATTCGATAAAGTAAAAGCAAGCACTACCTTTTTAGAACAAAAAGTGGCTACATGTGGATTTGAATGCCAAGCAGATAACAGTGTGTTGTCTCTTTCTATCGCATTAATTAGGGTATTGAATAAAAGAGAGCCTCTATATAAGAAACGTTCAATTAATTGTTACTTCTCCAGGCTTGTTAATTGCTCCGAGACTCCGGGAGTGCTTGCTATTAACGTTGTATTGAGCATGTTTGATATCCATCCGTTTTACGCTTTTTCGATCAGGTCACGTGTCCTGACGCGAGTTTAAGATTTTATACCCAACGCTGCTAAAGAAGTTTTCACTTCAAAAAGTTTCCAGAAACATTGTTGATCAACTGTTGCCTAACAAATGCCTATGAATTACAATGAATACGAGGCTTTACACGAATATTAAGCATATAAACATCATTGTGTGTATCAAATGAATTGATGAAATGATGAGATGCAGTCAGCAATCTAAAAATAACAAGAAAAATACACCAAATTGTAATATAAATTCCAACAATAATTTACTCATTATTAAATGAGTTACCAGCCGTGATATTTCACAATTCATTCATGTAATGTGACATGACATGATATTCAAAATGGCCGCGGTCAAATAGAATCACATACGAAAATAGAGTGGTAAATTGCATCAATTGAACGACACTTGAGACGGTAATTTATGCGGAGCACAGATGATGTATGGAATGTTCTAGAGGTTACGATTCGAACGGTTTTGACGTTTAACGATTCGAATTTTGAATTATAAATAACTTTGTAGCAGAGACAATTGAGTATGGTGGGTGAAAGTTAGGAGGAGGGAAAAATGGAAGATATTTGAATAGTGTTTCGATTTTTGTGTGAATGATTATCATTGAACATCGAATTTTAATTTTGTAAACATGGTTGAAGGTTTCTGGCGATCAAATACTGATATTTTAAGTTTTATATCAGTTGACCAATAAAATGAATCTCACGTCACGCCATAGCTCCGATCTATTTTCCTAATGCGTGGAAATTTCACTAAGAAATTTATAAAACTTTATACTACAACGTACAATGCTCGTCATGGGAATCAAGCCTGCAGCCACGCGTTTCATTTTGTTCTAAACCACTAGTGCAGAGTACGCAAGCTTTCTTATTTTTATTTGTGTGACTTCACGTTGTCCCACGGTACACTTTCTACAAAAATATCGTTCTCTTCATATCGGTCCAGTATAAATTTGGCCAAAAACGCCTTACTCTAGTAGTATACGATATATTAGGATACATTTACTGTAGTAAATGCATAAAAAATGATTCATCGGTTATGTTATGTGCTCGTACTATATTTATAGCACAAACATTTAATTAGAATAACAATAGTTGTCACCGAATAGTTCATACTAGTCTCTCAACTTGTTAATTACCAGTTTTAACTGTGCGTTAATTGAAATAAACTACTTTAACGACACCGTTAATTGTATACCACGCTTCCACTAGCGTTGAAAATTATGCATTTAGCCGTAATACATTTCTCGGTTATGGTTTGTTATAAAATAATAAAATTACTTTTTCCATATATTTTTTATTACATTGATTCTTTATTTTAAATAAATTTTCGTTTTCAACTTGAAATAACCAATTTACTGAATAATCAAATCGATTAAAAGGTAATCGATGAATTTTCAGCCCATAGATAAAAACCGGTAACTATCTATAACACACATCACATCTCTGGCATCATTTTAAAAATAGAACAACGATAATTGCGTAGTGGGTTTCAGCGTAATTGCATTAAAGAGGCCCTAGGGAATTACATACGGATGTGAACTCAATTGATACTTTATAAATACAGCTACAACGTAGAATGGTTTGTTTGTTTACAATTATACACAAGGCCGTTCATTAAATACTACTCTACATACGTATATTTTGATGAAATTGATTCGATAGACTTTTTTACGTGTAAACACTACTGTATTTGTATTATGTAGATAATAAAACGCGAATTAAATGTAGATTTGCATAAATAAATATAACATGACAACACAATTTTGTTAAATTCTAGAATAAAGTGTGTGGTAACACGGTGTTATACATCTAATAAATATAATTAAGTGCGTAAAAAAGAACTTAATTTATTTTATCTCTTTATTATATTGTTAAATTTTGATTTTTTGTTAATTTTGCTATATGTATAAGTAATGAAAATATAAAAAAGCCATAATTAATGAAGTTATGCCTTGTTTTATGGTTTATAAAAATAATAGTCAGTGACTTGATGTATAAATTTATTCTTCCAAACCCAAGTTCTGATATAAAGGATGTTTTAGCTCAAATTCAATAGTCATTTGAATATTGGAGATTGAAATAAAATTTTCCGCTGATATGTTTACGACAAAATGTAGGCAGAGTGTGGGTGCATAAAAATATCGAGATAACCAAATATTTTTCCTGCTTTACTGGTGACGTCATTTTTGTTTTTTTTTCTCTCATTAGTTCGAAAATCCCAAGTACAATAATTCCTTGTAAAACAAAATTAATAAGTTTCCATATTGAGTATAGGCTGTTTATCAGTGCATCAGATCATTCCTCTTTTATTCGTCGTTGCTCAATATGTTTATAGTTTTTGTCTCAAGCGTCTCTAAAACTGATCCTGTCTTATATTTCGTTGCCCATATCCTCTCAAAAATTGATTTACAAGTAGTATACCTAAGTTTTTTGTCGGCCATAACCTGCCCCATTTAGCTATCCTCATTTACACACAATCGAGTTGTTATCTTCGCATCAGATTTGCACAGCAGATGAACTCATGTCGCCCCCGTTTGTAACGCGCGCTATATTTAGCCCGCATCCGCCGGTGCTGGCAACTAAACCCGTTTAAAGGGGTAATAGCTGGTGTTGTTGTTGAATCTGCCAATTGCAATTCACTTGTGTCGGTTGCAACATTTTATTGCGGCTTTTGCTAGTGACTAGAGAATTGTTCGGCACAGATTTTGATGGCGTTGTATGCTTGTCGTAGATTTTCATGTAGACCGTTTGTTTTTGTCGCTAATACATGCGGTTTAAATGTATTCATTAGATGCAGACATGGTGCGTTTAACATTTTGGCTATATAAGGATAGCTATAAGCCAAAACAATAATTTACACATGAATAGGCTGAGTGAACCAAACTTGCTTTATATCTGGTTAAATATTTACATGGAATTATAGCTATGTCCAAGTATATCTGTGAATTGAGTTACGGCTGTCTGTGGGCAGGTTTCATGTTCATTTAAAGGATATTTTAATGTAAATATTACTAAAGGATAAGCAAGATAAAATACGCATATAACTCAAAATCTTCATACGGGATAGTACGGGATTTTGCTATCTGATATTGATTGATTCTGCCAGTATGAAGTATACAATGTATGTTGATTGTTGTAAGCCTGGTTTTGTCGCTTGCAATTTTGTAAAGGTTTTTCTTTACTTTGAACATTAAGGCAGCAAAACAATGTGCCATGTGTGGCATTGTGTGCAATAAGATACGATTTTGCAAAAGTCGTAAATATAGTTCTTCTTTAATGTATCTCGACTCTAGATCAAGGTTAGGAATAATTTCTTCGACAAAAAATGGGTGCGCGTGACATTGATTTCGATGTAGATTTATTTCATTTGCCAGGATTCTGAGCAAAATAAAGTTAACACGTGCATCGAATAGCAAATGTAATACCCGCTATTTAAGACTCGACCATGGAAATATTATACGGTTTCCACAAGAGCATTGACTTTATTATGACTAGTGTCTTTCTAATAGAATATCTGAAACGTAGAATAAAATCGATTTCTCTAACGGATAAGTTTATAAGTATAGAGTGTGGTACCGTTATGATTAAATGTCAGATGTTAGAAATGGTGACCTTATGGTGCCAGTAATTCGGCTAGGACTCTTACATTAGAAAACTCACCCAAGTTATTTCTTGTCTATGTAACTAAGCTTCGTTCTGAATATTTTTAAATATTAAAATTTTATTACATTTTGCAAAAGTTATCATAAAAACCCGACCTTGAATTTAACGAAAATAAGTAAATTCTAGAGTCTAGTCGTGCCAATTCTTTATCTAAGTTTGAAGATCTATTAAATTGTGAACACGTATACGTAAGATACGTATCAAGATTACACATGATGTTTTTCACAGCACCTTAGCTATGTTTGCTGGTACATTTCCACTAATCCAATTAACGTCGGATTGAACCGACTAAAACCGTGAACACGGCTAACACCCTTATCCATCGTTAATTTGTATTGTAGTTGACACAATTCGAACTCGAAACAAGTCGTCATTGCAATTATCACCTTTTTGCAGGCAAAGACAAATTAATACCAAACAAAACCAGATTTGTGTAAATAATTAATTCATTATTTACGTCAATTGGTAGAACTTGTTACGTTAATGTAATTTTTCTGTTGTACTTTACGTGATATTCTCTCAGAAATTAGGTGTAAGGCTTTTGCATCATAAACTTAAATTTTTCAATGTTCATAAATGAGCGCATGATATATTTAAGGATTTTTAGTGGAGAGTATTTAAAAAGGAATTAGAATCTTGATTGAAATGATATTACCATTTAAGATAAGTCAGTTACGTTTTTGCAATAGGTACATA